>JAGFPH010005098.1:50669-88571 GCA_018207615.1 Philaenus spumarius
CCAAACTATAACTCAAACTATAAGTTATAGTTTGGTTACTGTAGCCCGTGCATCACTGAGGATGGCGACATTGTCGTTGAAACGCGTTTGAGGTTAGTAAACGTATTTATTGTGAGATTTTGTGTTCAGGTTTTATTTTATCTAAGTTACTTTCTCACAAGTCAAGCTCATTAGTTATTTATTTTATAAAGAAAAGAGTACACAACCTTTCAATAGTATAAATTAACTCTCATTATCAAGTGAAAACTAAAACTAACGCATAAATTTAATATTTTAAGCTAAAAAGAAGCCAAACCTAGAGGACTAAACCGATGTTAGATGTCTAACCTGAAAAAAATTAAGTGTTGGAATAAGGAGAAAACTAGAACTAGTATACTAGAGTCGAGATGTCAAGAAAACTTCAATACTAAAAACAGGCTAAATGTGAGAAACACTAGCACTAGGCACAGAAACATTGTGTATTTTCTTTATATAATGGCAAATTTTGGCAAAAATTGTAAAAATCACATTTCTAGTTGTGGTTGTGGAAGTGGTTAACTGCAGTGAGAGCTCTATAATGATTTGATTTGTTCCGAGGGGGGTGGGCTTTTCATCATCAGTGATATAATTTATCGAGTGGGTGTAGATTTAATATTAAGGAAAAACTTATAGAAGTTATTTTATCACTTAATGTTAGCCCACAAATTACTAAAGAAATAATTTGTACATAATTGTACATACCTGATAAATCTTATATAAATAAATGATTTTATATAAATAAGTCACAGTGACCCATAAAATAAATAGTGGAAATAAGTGTAATTGTTTGTTTTAAATTAATGTATACAAATAATAATACAATTTAAACTTGCAAACCGCAATAGCCTCCAAACTAGAACAACCGTAAAGCCACCAATCATTTACAAAACTAAATCTACAGTATGTAATAGTTAATTAGTAAATATAAAAAATGTAGAAGTTAAACTTGAATACTTTATGAATAGTAAAATAGTAGAAAAATTAATACAAATTATTTTTTCTGAATTTTCTTATAATATACAGTCTATACACAATGTCTATAAAAAAAAATATTGTCCCAAATTGCACCAGACAATTTCTAAAGGCGAAAATAAGAAAAAGGTTTCAATAATTACATAAGTCCAGAAACGCTTTGTTTTTTTAAATTCACCGTTTTGTTATTTTACTAAAGAATTAATAATGTCTTTGGAAATTGAAAAGATATTTACCTCAAATTTGGTGAAGGCCTACATTGTTGCGTAACCTTTTACCCTTCTACAAAAAACCAGAATGTTCTTTTGTATTCTTTGAAAATGGCGGCCATTTAAAAAAAAATTAATCTATATCTATAAAATAGCTAACTGAATGAAACATTTTTAAGAAACACAAAAAGTAAATTTTTAATAACAAACAAAATGGGTTTTTTGTTTTCCCTTAGCTCAAAAGGTAACTGTGTTATCAGATAAAAACTCAAATCATAATTTCTTTCTGTACTATTTATTGTTGTTTCTGTGTTGTTATAGACAATACCGAGAAATTTTCACTTGTCTAGTATCGGTGATTTGCCAGATATTGCAAGTCAAATCATTCAAGTTGTTTTCTTTCTTTATACATGGAGGTTTCGTTTCCATTACTTCATAAAACAATGCTATTCAGTTAATAGTTTCTGCCAAATAATAACAAACTTAAATGAATGCACCACACTCCTACATCTTAGTGGATAATTTATTTTCATCGTGATATTTTAACAGTATCATCTATACTCAGTGGTTAATGAAGGGCATTAAAATGAAGCAAATTGCTGTTTTCTATCAACTTGCCAAGGTTGATTTGCTAGTCCAGCTGTTGGCCTTGACTCTGTGTGTGCCAATTATTTAGAATCTTTGGTTAGGTCATTTCTCCATGGATAATTTTATCAACTGATTTATAGTGATGTAAATAAATATTGAGCTTGACTGAGAAAATAAATTTGTATAGGCCCTAATTAATTATTCACAAATTAAATACTGTAATAGGCCTAAATTAATTTACATTAATAGCAAATAATTAATTAATTCTTTACTTATGTAAAAATCGGCCTAATCTTCGAGATGGCTGAACCAATTTTAACGGTTCTTTTATTTGCATGTAGAGGCCTTTTCAAAAACTAATCTAGGCTACTTTTTATCCCGGAAATATTTGGAGTTGCTATTTAAAAAATTATGGGTAAAATTATGGGTTTTTCGGACGGATGTGATACGCGAAGAAACATTCTTCACAACCAACTGCGTTTTAAGGTTAGTTTTATATCGCTCTATTATATAAAAGATCCTGACAGAGACACAAAACCCTAACCGCACCTCCACCCCCGTACCAGGATCCAAGTGCCTCTGTCTTAAGGGTCTGCTGTAGTGGCAGCCATCTTTGATTTTTATCCCATAAGAGTAATGTTAAATTTCAAACCACTTATTTCGTTTATTTTTTATCATAAAATTGTTTGCAAGGTCTCATTTTAAGCACAGTCACAATACGCATCCGTCTTGCAATTTACATTTTTTTTAAATGCTTTTGATTTTGACATTTTGTAAGTACAAAGTTTGAATTTTTTTCCTAACACAATAAGAAATTAATAACGAAAAATAATTTGCAAAAAGGATCCGAAATTTTATAAAGAATATTCAGTTTTTTTTTCAACACTCAATTACAAAAGATAGACTTATAAAATGGTTTGAAATGAGGCAATGTCAGCGCAAGAAATTGCACTGTTTAGATAGGGATATAGTGAGAGGCGCTTGCGTTCCCGTGGATTTCTCGTTTACTGGAGCAGACCCTTAAACAATATTTTAATCTGGTTCCATTTACTTTTCCGCAAGTCACCGCAGGGGTTGGTGAGCAAAGCTAGAATTAGCGGAGCCCATAGTTTTTAATATAATACCTTTATTTTGCTAAGAGAGAAGTAGCGTGTAATCCTATTTTAAAACTTTGGAGAGTGGACAAGTCTGAAAAACTGTCGTAGAAATACAATGGCACTTAACATATGCTGTAAGTCATGTATTGACTTATGACTAATTCCTGTACTTAGATCTGTTTGAAATACTATACTACAACATGTTTACAAAACAAAAGTAGATTAGGCCTTGTTTATAAACGTGTGTTTGTGTTTAGAGTGATTGTTGGTAGTCTTGATTGTTGTAGGTTTAAAGTCATGGTCAACGATGTAACGAGTTAAACAATATTTTTTAATAAATAAATACATTCTATAAGTTATAATAAATAGACAAAATAAGTGTATGTTTACACAACAGGCAGTATAGTGCAGTGGGTTTTGGCTTAGATTTCTTTGAAAGTACACATTGTGTTATTCAAGGATGTAACAAAAGTTGTTTATAACTGTAAACATAGGTATTTTTTATTTAGTTTTTAATAAACTTTGTATTTTTCAATGAAAAACAGAAGGCAAAAAAGCTTAAGGTGTAACTATAGATTTTAAACCTTCTTTTAAGAGTAAAATAGTAAGCCCTCGTGAAAAATCACAGGCAGATTAATTAGATACACATCAGAAATACATAATTTAAAAATACTATTTAAAAACAACAAACTTTATCTAGGCCTTTAACTATGCTGACGGAATTTTTAACTGGTAATTGTGTACACATTATCTTATCTTCTAAAGCGAGAGATAATTGTTTGTCTGCTAAATGGATCTGGAATCTCCGTCTAAGGATTTTTGATTTTTTGATTTTATATTAGGCTTTTGGCCACGAGAAATCGATTGGAAATGGTCACCAGTCTAGGAAAATTCGTTTTCTACGTGTTTTTATTAAATTAAAAAGTGAAATTTGTCCATTTTAAACAATACAAAGCACAGCTGATGCAAATGTTTTCAATGCCATTACAATAATCATCTGCTTTCTTTTAAACTGTATATTTTATTAGAGGTAAGCCTAATGTTGTATCTATTTATAGTTACCATGGCAACGAATACATAATAAACATACCCTTTATTTAGTTTTTTAATGTTATAGGCCTAACCTAAACGATGTTCACGGAAATTTGCAATAATAGTAGTTATTGACGTGAGCGAACAAGGCCCTAGGAATAAATTGATATCGAAATAATACTTTAATTTAGGCCTGACTTATTTCTGAGGCATAGCGTTGAGATTGTGGTTAATCCTTTAAACTGTATTTTTATTACAGGTAAGCCTAATGTTGTATATACCCTTTATTTAGTTGTTTAATGTTATAGGCCTAACCTCAAAACTCAATAATCCAATATTTATTATTGAAATCATAGCCCTGCTTATAATCGAGCTTTAGCTCGGTCTCCAGGTACTAAGGATATAAAACTGTAGGCCTATTTGATAAAATTGTGTACAGACAAAAATATTATCTTTTAATTGCTTTTTATTTCATACAGATATATCAAACGATTTTGAAGTTATTAATATTATAATGAAGACATTAATAATTGAATATGTTATAAGAAGATGAACGAATGTTTCTGAAACCAAACGAAAAGATGTATCTCTTCTTTAAATTTGTATATTGATGTTAAGAGTTTGTATTTATATTCATTTTATGATTTCAAAGCAAATCTTATAACGTATTATAGCCTACATTAGTTCCATAACTCATATTTTTTTAAATTGTCAACTTCACAAGACATTTTATTATTGATTGAAGTTGTAAACATAACCCCAAAGTTTAATCTACGCTAGGTTTTGTTTAAGTATTACAGATGATTGGTTAAATCATCTGTTATATTATGTTGCTACTATGTACACTCGCTTTTATAGGTGTTCATTCTTTTGTGTAGTTCGCTATCTGGACTCGCCACATAGTTCAAAACAACCTGACCATATGTCCATATATAACACTGTAATTTTTATACCTAAATAGTTATCTTTAAATGAAAGTTTTTGAGATTAAATGGAAAATATTCAAAGTTTATATTTATGTTAAGTAGATATGAATTAATTATTGATAAATAAAAAGTATTAATACTACAAGCCTTAATAAATCCAATGTCAGTATTTCAATGAATTTCAAAGCATGACTTGGTCTGCAATACTTTATTTTGATAACAAACCTTAGACTCAAAACAATAGTTTCATGGATATGCACAATTTAATCAATACAGATTGTTTCTACAGCTAATTATTTAATAAAATAACCCTAACCATATTGTTAAAATAACTTTTGTTTTCGTTACTGCATTGACATTGTTATATCGGAAGGTACTAAATTTAATTGATTTCTTTTATCCGCAAAAGAAAGATTTAACCGATCAGAAATGAGACTAATCTATTGCCGAATAATCGGAGCTTTGGAATTAGTTTTAGTGAAATCTAGATTACCTTTATCCATTGTTTAAGATCTGTGTGAGATAGGAAGCTGTAGTCTAATTGAAAAAGTTTTACCTTTGAGCCAACCAGTCTGAGGTAGCGTTATATTACAACCTCTTGACTACGATGAACTTAAGTTTGATGGACTAAATGTCAGGAAAATTTTAATAAAACTGATTTCACTTTTTAGATATGAAATTATTTGAATACTGCTGTAGATTTAACAAAAATTCTACGGAAATGTATAAATTTAACCATGAGCCCCCCCCCCCCCCCCATGATGATTTAAATATTGTAGCAATCCCTTTCGGCAAAAATACAAAATTCCTGCTTAATTGTATTGGTGGTTCCAACTGTTGCAGATTAGATGAGCGCCTCTAGCCTCTCGGCCAATTTAATTTCCCAAAATTGACCTATTATATTTAAGTATGACTTAAAGTCGTATTTATTATTATAAAAAAGAAAATTTTGAAACTCAATAAATACTTATCGGATTTGATGAAAACATTTCTAATGGGTTAAGCATCGTGAAAAGTGTAACATTATATATTCTTTTTCAAACTATGGCTGATCAGTGTGTGAAAAATCCGCTGTTAAATCTTTTGATTGTCTTCTGTGGCCACAACGTTAAAGATAAACCAAAACAATTTTGCAATAAAAAGATATAAAATTTTAAAAATAGGCGACAGCATATTTATATAATATTATTATGGTTTTCTTACATGATGGCAATATTAGACGATTATACCTTGGATTCCAGCAAGGTACCAATATGCAAACCTACATTTTATGGTTGTACTATAATGGGAAGTTAAGTTATTTATATTTTTTGTTCAGTGATAATATGTTTAATTTTCATAAATTAATAATTTGCTTGAAAGACTTGTTTTAATCTTGGGCAATGCCAGGTACAAGTACTGCTTGTTCGGGCTTTTAAGGCTTTGTACTGTTTATTACATTCAACTTACAATAATAAATAATACATCAAAGAAAGAGCAACTCAGTTTTTCCTACACGTATTTAATGTGAGCACCATTCGTCACACAACACACATCGAGTCCGATAGCCGAATTTGTCCCAAACATTGTTCAGTGTGTCTGAAATATTTGTTGCAACAACAGCTTCAATCCTGTTTCTTAAGTCGGGTAGATCAGCTGGTAGCGGAGGCCCCCAGCTCGATTGCATGATCCTTTATGAAACCCCAAAGGTAAAAATCTCATGGTGTCGGATAGGGTGAACGTGGAGGCCATGCGAAACAAGCTCTGTCATCTGGCCCCTTGCAGCCAATCCAGTTGTCGGCTACACCATCGTTCAACCAATCACGTACTGAGCTATACCAGTGAGGCGGTGCACCATCTTGCTGCCTGTTGTTCAGCTTCTCCCAATTGAGGAAAGAGCCATAGTTGTAGCGCATCAAGATATGAGGCTCCAGTTACAGTTGTTTCGGCAAAAAAAAGCCATTCAATTTTCCTCCGGGATATGTCACAAGAAACATTTAATTTAAGAGCGTCTCGTTCCAACTGTACCATCTCGTGGAGATTTGCTGACCCCATGTGCCACATTATGAGTGTTCCCATGTCCATTTAGTTCGATTCATCACTGAAGACGACATGATCCAGAAACTGTCTTTGCTACTAGCGCTTTCTAACGGGAGACAGAGGAAACAGTGGTTGTGCATGGGACAGGTGTACCAACAAAACTGTTTGAGTTGCTCTTTCATCTGATGTATTATTTATAATGTAATAAATACTACAAAGCCTTAAAACCCTGATATAAATTTTGAAACACCCTGTATAATAAGGCCTTGCTGCTCTGGAGTAACATAACTGAACTACCCATAATGACACAGATTTAACACCATAACACCATAACACCATAACACAGGTAATTTCAGTTACCATAACAAAGTATAAACCTTTGTTCTTAAAGAAAACGAAAAGCAAAAGTTTTTGCCAATAATAAGTCAACTATACTATACTAGGGTATACTTCTTTACCACACTAAGGGAAATTTGCGCTTCCAAACTAACAGAAAGGCATATCACATTCTTTGCTAGAATTTAAAAGCCTACTGTCCCAACACTTATTTAAAAAATTTAATCAAAAAATACTTTTAATTGATCATTTTAAAATAATTTAAAAATAGGTTTTTTTCGAATTTGCGTCAGTTACTATAGAAACTTTAAAAAAAAAGAAAAAAAAAGATTTATTTGGTTTTAAAATGCAATATTACTAGAGTTTTATATCATCTGTTTTTGAAATATCGTTTCAGCTATCTTGTTAAATTTATTCAGTAGTTATTCCTCTATTTATTAAATTAAATGTTTTATTCTTCAATTTTAGTTTCAAAGGTATGTAGAGACTCGGGTAGATTTCTTAGTAATGTGTAATTTCTATTTATAAATCTTATACTTTGTTACACTTACATCAAATCACCACGGTAACCAACATTTCTAATATCAAATTAACAATCGAGAACCGTGAAGATTAAAATGTTTGCATTTCTTGGTTGTAAAAATACTAATTTTTATTTCTATGAAAACCAGTTTCAACAATTAATTACTACAGTATATTTTGTTTGGATACTAGTGAAATTGGAAGGCGGAAAAGAATAGTACAACAGTAAATACGTATTTGAATTAGGGTTTAAATAATTCTGTTTTGTGTTTAGGGTTTCACACCTTAAAACGGAACCCTTGCAGTGTCATTCATTTGCATATCACAGTCAAACTCCTCCGAAATGGGTAAATGCACCATGCTTAAATTTTAGTTTTAAAGCCTGGTATATAAGAATTATCTCAACTAGAGACGAGCAAGTTGGTTCACCTAACTGAATGATTCTTTTCCATCTCGTTCACTTCGATTCGTTCTCGTTCATTACATTGAGTTTATAAAAGTGACATAATTCAATACAGAATAAATATCACACCATTATCAATGGAAGCATTCATTCTTTAATTTTCATTGTGATCACGTAATTACAATCTGTTTTATAATTGGGAGATTTCATGATACAAAGTTTTCTTGTTATAAGATATAACGTAGAATTGAGAAAGTCTGTCAAATTCTTTTTTTTTACAAGTAAAATTCAAACAAAACTGTTTAATTTAAATGAAAATAAAGTGAACAAAAAATTCGTAATGAAATAAATATTCTTTTTTTTTTACACGAATATTGAGATCGTGAGTGCCATTGTTTGTATTCGCCTGCAGGACTGCCTACACAGAAATTTTGGCCCATCTGTAAATTAATGTGACAGATAGATGAACAGCAAATAGACACCTTTTTGTAAAAGAACTCTAATATCAACTATTCTATAACACTAACATCCAAGTTAACTACTTTTGAGTTTTTATCGAAAAGCACTTTTTGTTTCATGCGATTTTTTCTGTTTATTAATTTATTGGACTAACTCGTTAAAATATTTATTTGGATTCAATTTCTAAGTCGTGTTATTTATTTGTTACAGATGATGGAGAGTTTATGGATTGAAGGCGCTATTGGAGCGATCAAAGCGCTCGCCTTTGTTTGTGATATAATCACGTACCCGGTGTACCTACTGCTCCAGAGGCCATGGGAGAAGAAAAGGTTATCAAGGAGAGTCAAGGTAATTGTCCTAAGTCTTGATTGTCTGACAAGGCCATCCTGTCCCCTCTTTAATCGAAATGCATCCTTATCAATATAAATGTCTTCTCTTATCACTTATGTATTTAAATTACAAAACGTGCCATTAGGCATAGTTGATAGCTTTGTAAGTAGAGTTTAGTTCCTATCTAAGAAATGTGAAGTATCATCATTTTATTGATAAAAAAATATTAAATCAGGCCTATGTATGCATTGATAAGAGTTTGTATAAATGTTGTAGGTTTGTTCGTAACTCGTATATTTTCCTCCCATTGAAATACTAATCTGTTTCGATTAAATCTGTTGAATTGCACCATAAACTATTTAGTAGTAAACATACTTAGAAATTAACTGAATGTAATATAAATTAATTGTGCAATAAAATTTACAATGAACGTGTTCATTCATACTACACGAAAATCTATTATTCCACCATAAACTAAACGTAAACAAACTTAGAAATTATGTAGATTTGATTTAAATTAATCGCACAAAACACTTTACAACGGAATCTTGTTCATTCATAATACACGAAAATCCGAAGTAAATTTTTTAGATCGAAAGAATTAGGCGACGTACAAGGTTAGGAAAATAAGAAACAAATTTAATTAACCTTGCTTGTTATCTATACTAGAACTGACCAACTTCGAGTGGCCAAAGGGCTATAAAAAAAATTGCTCTTGTGAGGGCCGCATCATAAAATACTTCGTAAGCAACTTTATCAGTGTAATAGGTACAACAAAACTCTTGGGAAGTTTGGGGGTGTTGGTTTTCACTAATATTTGTTGTTGACAATCGAAGCAACTGGGTAAGTGTCTTACAGTCAGGGAACACCTATAGTTTGACTTTATAAATTTCATGTTGGAAAAGCTGCTTTTGTAAACATACATGCTTCCCAGCATTGAGCCCATTATAAAGTCTTAAGTTTCGCAAGTTCGGGTAACATTCTCCTGGGAGTAATTTAAAAAAAGTCCATTCCTATTTCGGTTCTTCATTGGTAAAAAGGATCGAACTGCAAATCACATAATTCCAGTTGAAGGTCGCCTCTGCTTACGTTCTCAACAGAAATATCTCGTTTTTTAGGTATATTTTCAAGTTCAATTACGTCCCACGGAACTTTGCTTTTGGTATTACAGCAGAATATCCTCAGCTGTGGAGGAAAGCAATTAACATTATTTTCCAATTCTCAACTTCAACGTGTGAATATGGATTTTCAACACTTACGACCATGAAAACAAAAAAATGGCAAATGTTGGATGTTGGAAAGCACTTTAGAAGATGTCATGAGGGTGTGCCTTTCTCAACTGCCTCCTAGAATCTCAGACCTTTGCAAAAAACATCAAGGGCAAATTTTATGTTTCTATGGTGGGATGCCGCAGGGAGCCATCAAGAAAAGGAGTGCCGACCACTGACCTAAAGCTTTTATTTCAAACAACATAATTAAAAAATGTACACTTTCCACCTCACTATCTGTTTAATTTATTTTAAAAAAATTAACACAAATCTTTCCATTAATTAATCTTTTTAATTATGTTTTGTTTTCAGGCAAAGTCGATCTCAACGGATGTCAAATCTATCACGTACAGGAGTGTCGACAAGCCAGCTTTAGTACATTCCCGTATATTAGCTAATAAAATTGATACAATGGAGAAAATGTTCCTGTACGTGGTGAATTTATTCCGTGATAAACGTTGCCTGGGCACTCGAGATATACTGGCTGAAGAGGATGAAATTCAACCCAACGGCAGAATATTTAAAAAGGTTGGTTGAAAATATTAAATTGTATAGTTGATAACTAAATAATTTAAAAAAAAACTATAGTATTGGTAGGAAATACGGTATAAGTTAAAGAGCTTTTGTGGATCTTTAGATGTTGACATTAGCGAAGCAACATTCATTTGTTAATGATTAATAAGACTATATTACTAGTTGTAACTGTGTAGACCTTCATTCTGCATACAAGCTAATATGTACCTAAATCAAATTGCATACTCAACTTCTTTATTTCAACACATCCATCGCATTGCTGCCACCATTTTGTTTACATTCATCACCAGAAACATTTATTGACATCAGAGTTATGTAACTGTAACGAATTTCCAATTACTGGGGATAAACCTTGACTCTGTGGAACATACGTACAATACCCTCAGTCTAGCAATGTGTCCGGGCTTATGAGCGTGTCATCCCTTCTACTTTTTCTCCAAACCTGCCTTGGCGGTATAAAAAGTTCCACGAAAACTAGGTTTACAAATGACATTCAACTAAGAAAGTTATACCTCAGTAACGGACTGTGTCTCACGTTCTAATTAATTTTACCTACTTGCATACATTATGTATATAAAAAAGTACTTCACCTTTTGGAGAAAACTGGCAAATATAAATAAGTTTTTTGTCATAAAAAATGTACAAGATGTTATAGTTGTGATGAAAAAACGTACAAAGTTTTTATATAAAATAGAAGTAATAAGAACAAATATTTAAAAAAAAAAAGAAAAGTGTATTCTTAGGGAAAATGAAAACTTTTGCTACAAAGTTGTAGATAATTAGTTGAACAAACTTTTTTATTTGAAACTCTACATAATACTTGTTTTAATCAAACTGTATTTACAGTTTTATAGTTCGTATTCTTTTCACATAATATTCTTTACCACCAGGTTGGTGAAATAGACTATATATGATTTAAAACCACTCAAATAAACAGCTATAATGTTAATTATTAAATTAAAACAGTTTAATGCAACAACTCTTTAGATATACACACGATCTCATAAGATTGATTGATTTATGATGGACTATTTGAATAATTTTTACTCGAATCGAATAACTAAGAATGACACAAAATAGTATATACTATATCGTAAGACGGAAAAGTAAATAGGACGTTTGATCGTAACTCTGGAAATATTCCTGCCTTCCTGCTGTCTTTATTCGTTCATTCAAAAAATGCTTTCTCCTTATAACTTTGAGTTTTTATAAAAAACTAAATGGTGGATTGCGACTAAACTAACCCAAATTCGAAAAAAGTTACTGAATATTTTCATTTATTTTATTGTAAAAAAACCCTATTATGTATAGTACTTTTTTAAGTGCTAAAGGTCTTTGTGACACCCTGAATATATTTACTAATTTTACACATTTTATTCAGTAAAAAAATATATGTTCATCTCTTTTATACCACCTTTAAAAACCCTGTAGGGTATATATATGCTGAGGCAATAGAGCTCTATATTTTTTATTGCGGTTGTACCGCCGATGTCAATCACAACATACAAAGCGTATGGGTCCCTCGGACACATTCCAAGAATGATGCAACTGTACTTGCTTATCCAGAGTATTATTTTTGCTTAGGGTACTGAGACAGTGCACAAGCATTGACCTGATAATTAATTAATGCATATTATGCTTTTTCACATTCATTCATTGTATGGTGTTAAATGAAACCACCATTTATTGTGGGGTAAATTAAATTAGATTATAGTCGGGTGGTCTCATCCTTGGAGAAGGGTTCCTTGCACATAAACCCTTTATTTATTATGCCCTCTATGTCCCGCGCCTTGCTCATTAGAAGCCTGTACTCTTTGTTAGATCTAGAATTTTCTCCACCAAGTACGTGTCTTCTTCGTCCCCTGGTTACTGGATTCCAAAGAGCCTTTTACTTCTATGCTCCAGAATCCCGCAGTCAAATATGACTCTTCATAATCAAAATGAGCCATGCAGATTCTTAAGCCTGATCACAAAGCCGACAACGTTGGTCGTCTTCCAGGATTCGCACTGTTGCTAAATGTTTCCTGAATTGACCATGTCCAATAATGAGTTGTACAGCTCTTTTGTGCTAAGGGATTTGGTAAGCTTAGTGTTTAGTCGTTTACTTTGTCTGTTCCCGGGTAATCTACACCATCTCTGGCGTTGCTCTTCCCTGGCCCAGTTGTTTCCTGCTCTCTTCGCCGTGTTGCAGCACATTAGTTCTGGTCCCATAAAGGGATGCTCCTTTCTTTGCAAGAGCATCTGTTATCTCATTTCCTTGAATGCCATGGTGTGCTGGCACTATCCACCATGTTTAATGTGGATAATCTGGTTAGAAAGCCATTGGATGCATTATGGGTCTAAGTGGAAGAGAGACCCAAGCTTCATTTCTTCACACACAAAAAAAAAAATATATTAAGCTAAGTAAAACACAACAAAGTTATGAAAATATTGGTGTTAGATTATTCAATAAATTACCAGAGAGTGTTAGAGCGTTTCTATTGAGTGGTTTAAAAGTGTTATGGAGAGAAGGCTAAAGGTCCTTCTTCTATATTGTTGAAAAATGTAGTTTGGCTGATGTAAGCATTCTACAGTTTTAATTGTATTGTATTCTGTTATGTTTAATCTTTGATACTGCATATAGCAGTGTGTAAAATTGTTTAATGACAATAAAGAAAAATTAAATAAAACAATTGGCTAAGTAGAATTGGAACAAGATACAAGATTTGTTTACAAATTGAGCCAATAAAAGTTTTATAAAAACATTCTTTATTTGGTTTTGCTAATAACAAACAAAATCTTATACTTTAATCCCATTTTTAGTTGTCAATTAAAAAGTATGTCCTAATTTAAAAAAATAGAACACATTTGCATTTAAAAACCCCTATTCATGTTAAGTTTCAAAAAGCATCGATCATGGTAAAACAGCGTAACTACACTTGATGTACGTTAGCCAATATCCCAAGTCATAATACAATCAATGATAATATTAATTTTCATTTTATAATAATTAACAAAATCGAATCCGTTTATCCCATTATTATTTTCACATAAACTATACTTACATCATCAAATAGTTTCCTCAAATAAAAAGTAATTATGGTGTTAATCTTATCAACTATTTATAACTTAATGTGTATTTTATCTGAAAAGATACATTAAATTTAAAGAGTTTAATTCTGTGATATCATCTGTACTACAATCATTGTTGAATCATCTCATTTATTCGTGTGTGTTCCATGCTCTCTTCCACGTTATGGCAAACGAAAAGTTAATTTTTTATATTACATATGATGTATCAAACCCCATCTTAATCGAAAAGTAATAATTAACCAATAAATAAAAGAGAATTATCTACGACATTCATTAGCCTAGCCTATCTAAGAGAACCAACCTAACCTCTTGTAAAGAAATAACCATAAAGTACTAGGAAGTATATACGAATTTCAAAATTACATGATATTATTACCAATCAAGCAAATGTTATGATCCTTAGATAGTAAAAACCGCACACATAAATAACTGAGTTAGAGAATAAAACACGATAGCAACCTTGATTAAAATTTTAGCCTAGAAGTAGGGTAACCTGAACTAACTAAACAAACACACCAACAATTGTAAATTTTATAACAGATTACACTAAGCACAGCACAAACGCCCACATACATACATCATTTATTTATTTATTCAATCATTCTGTATCGTAAATTAAAACTAGTATAAGCACAGACTTTTACAATTTGTTATGGACAACAAAAGGTAAACATAGACAACCGCCATGTTTAATTCATATCGCTACGTGAATCAAAGATCGTATAGAATACAGCACCAAAAACTAAATGTTTCAAATCAGATAAATAACCCTAAGTCGTAACCAAAAGCGAAAGAACAGAATTTTAAAATTAGTATAATAATTATCAACTAGATTAGACACAATAGAATATAATAATTAGATTAATTAGTCTCTCAACAACACTCAAAACAACAACTATTCAACATGAGTCAAACCAGTGTTATTTTAATACGCGGATTTTATAAATTTAAAAGTAATAAATAATATTTTGGCGAATCATAAGTATTCAATCATCTATCAGAATTAAAATACCAGTAACATAATTAAAATAAAAGCAAAAAGTGACAAAATAAACGTTTGTAGTAAACTCCACCAGAAATTCAGTATTAATACACTGATGAACCATTCAAAACATCAGTAATGTGTGACGTAAGTCGGACAGCTTAAGAAAAGAACCAATCGCAACGCAAGATGCCGGATGACGTCATGTCCGGTACGCCGTTCGAAGGAGACCGCGAGAGAGAAGCTAAGAAAAACGACGCTTTCAGAAAGAGTTAAGAAGTGTTAGCGTCACCTCCAGTTTTACAAGATCGTCGGAATGTGCATCGTAAATATTCTAAGTGACTATTAAAATACAAATTATAAATTCAGTGAAAAGTACCAACAGAACTGGTATATTCTGTTTATAACTTCTACATATCAACTGTGAACTCTTTTTTAACTATGAACAGTAAAATTTAATCTATAAAGAAAATTTAAAATATAAAATGCCAACCTTTTAGATCTTTCAAAGTAACTTCATTATTGCGTATAAATAAGTATCTATCAATCTTATTCATAGCAGCACGATTACCTACCCCGAGAACATTAATTGATTAACATATTTAATTTATTTATATTTTTAACATTGAACTAGCCTAATATGAACTTTAATTTACTTCCACTGTGCTAAATAGGCCCTACGGTGTGCTAAGCCGAAGGCATTTCCATAATTGTATAAAGACAATAGATTTTCCAACCTATGGATGTTAAATAACAATATATATTGTACAAATTATTTCTGTTGAGTTAATAAATTTATGCTTATTTCTTGTGACCTAATTTCTTCTAATATTAATTTATTGTTTACAATTTAGGAGTTTAATACTGATCTGAATTGAGTAGGGTCAGAATATTAGACTTTCTAATAACAAAAAAGGAAATTACATAATAAATTATAGTTTACATAGTATATTTATTATATACACACCATTTATTGAATAAACATTTTAGGTTAAACAAATTCTAAAATAGTTCTTCGGAACATTAAAATAATATACCATAATTTGTAGAAATCTATTAATCATCAGTTACCAAAAGGCGAAACAATCTAAATCACCACTACCAATGAAACAGATAATAACTTAACATTTGACAGATATAATCAGTATAGAAACATTATAATTTTATTTTATTTTGTATTTTTCAAACTTTCTCTCATAAAGTCACATTTTTACTTATTGTTTTAATGTTTTCTCTCTTTGTGTATTTAAGAAAGAGAATTACTGCTCCTTTTATCTCGTACACTTGGACCCAATTCCTAAATTTTTTCTAAGGTAGAGGAAGAAAACAAGAGATCAACAAATATACTTAATGATAAAGAGGTCAAACAAAATAACACCTTGTTATGTGATAAAAGTTTATAAATTGTAGTTATTATTTACATTCGGATAGCCTCTTCACATGTGCTTTATTTTGCAACTTAACTTTTAAAAAAGTCATAAAAATATTTGAACTTTTATCTTGGAGGCTATTACCGTTGATAACTTCCGTAACCTTTAAACTCGGCCATAGTTGAAGTAAGTACTAAGCACAGTTTTGTACATTGGAATACATTGTCTGTGTTATTCCACTTCCCTTCTTTGTTAATCCTACGGACCCAATGTAAAGACATTAAAGAGGAAAA
Organism: Philaenus spumarius; assembly: GCA_018207615.1. NCBI lineage: Eukaryota > Metazoa > Arthropoda > Insecta > Hemiptera > Aphrophoridae > Philaenus > Philaenus spumarius. The sequence continues at coordinate 67,100 of JAGFPH010005098.1, forward strand.
ACAAAAGTTTTTACTAATTAAATGTTTCATGCAATAACCAATAAAGATCATAAAAATGTCGTCATTTGCACATTTTCTGACAAAGATTTGATTAAATAAAAGTTTAAAATTGTAAATTTAGCATGTATACCGGCAAGCTGAAGATTTAACTTGTGTAACGTATGAGATTTGAAAAATAAGGAGAAATAAATAAAACTTATTTGAAAAGAATGTTGATCAAATTAATATTTGTAGGATAGTAACGTAAGTAAAACCAAAAACATTTTGGCCCCTCAAAACTAGCTTTCTAGTAGAAAATGGATCCGTTAAGAAATAACAATTAATTTGTAATTGCTTACTAAGCAGTAAAACCAAAGGCCATTGGCTCCCTAACGCCAGCTTTATAAAAGAAAACAGATCCACCATGTTTGATTAGAGGAGAGAGTCGGTCACAGTAAATCTTAAGGAAACACCACACATAATGTTCAACTCTCATTAATGGTCTCAAACGGTGATTTAAATTAATAACATCATCGTAAAAGTGTCCTATAATAAACAATTAAAAGTGTTGTAAAAGGATTTATGACGAATGAGTATAATCGTTGTCTACAAATAGATATATTGTCAAGATAAGAGTCTCAGTTATAACAACATACAGACTCGAGTCGTAAAAAAGTGTTAAAGTAACTTCACAGTGACATTATTCACTGAATTGTAACATGATTTGAACGGATATGAAAAGTTTTTCCCTAAGGAATAAGAAACAGAACTGGGTCACCGAGCGCCTACGACATAACAAGTTTAGATACGGCTGTGGTAATTTTCCTGGAAACCATGTATGGAGCATGATTTTGGTACATTCTGCTTCTCTAAGTGTCTCTAGCTTATATCTGAGTCCAGGAATTTTTAGGATTTTCCGTTCCTGAGATTGTTGACACAGACAAACATTGGCGTTTTAATATAGTAGGATTAACTTCAAGTCGTAGGTGATACGTTGTATGGTGCGGCAATGCTGACTATGAATTTTTGCTTGTTGAAAATTAGTTGCAATAATATTATACAAGAATCGACTGTAACTGATAAATTGAATGTATTCTTTTGACTAAATCTTATTTAGTCAGTCTTCTTTGTAAAGTTGTGTTTTGAATTTAACATTTCTGTCATAATTTAATTGCTTTAGTATTAATAATTAATTTATGAAAGATTTTGAAGCGATATGGCATTAAAATTTGATTTTCAACTGTCTTGTTTTTTTTTTTTTTCAATTCATTGGACACCATAGCCCAGGGGTGCAGAAATGTTTTAACTCACCAAATTTCCTCAGAATACACTTTTTCCACTAAAAGTTTCCCCAATCATGACAGGCGACCATATAGCCCTACTCCTCCACTCCATCTAAGCAATGCAAATAGAAACAATCAAATGAGTCATCAACTCATAAACATTTTACTGATAAGGATCGATTTCGAATTTCGGTAAGTGAAATGAAAAAAACATTAGTAATACCTATGTATGATGTGGTTTAGTTGTTATCGCTATAATATTAGGCTATTTGTATGAAGCTAACAAAATTTGTATTCCATACCTAAAGAAAATATTATAACACCAGTTGTTTGCAACCAGTCAAGAGTCAGGAAACTGCCATTCATCCACCTTCATAAAAATATCGTATAAACGTATCGGCCTTACGATATTTGTTGCGGTGAAGATTAAATGGGAACCCTGCCTCAGAAAGCAGACTATGTGTGTGTATATTGTAAACAAACCGATTAGGCTGACCTTTGTTCCAATTCATTTACTATCTATTTTTCCCCGAAATAATATTTTTGTAAATTTTTCGCCGGTAAAAATTGTGTTTCGCTCGGGTCAGTTTATTCGCAGAAGGTTCTGGTATCTCGCACTACTGGAAGCACTGGATGATCTCAGGAGGTAGTCGACACATGTTATTACCAATTTTTTGTTACGACTCGTAAGTCCCACCTACCTGCATCAAACCAATCAAGGAAATGCCAAGTCTTTGGCACCTTAAAAATGTAAATGTCATACCTTCCGACCTTTGGCAATGATATTTATACATTTAAACATTGTTACTATCATCGCAAGTTTTTACTAGCTAAGGTTAGGCTTGCCAGACGGCCCGGTTTTCGGTTAAGAACCCAGTGTCCTGGTCGGTCGGTTTACTTCGCGTTCCGGGAAAAATTGAAATGTGGTTGGATGAATAAAAAATATTTCATTGAAAATTGGTGGTCTGTTTGGTCATTTTAAACAGAACCATATTGCAGTAAGCAACTTATTGAAGATTGTTGAATATGTGTTTTGTTTACCTGGTACATCAACAGATATTTAAAAGTGTCTTCTCATTAATGAACAATACAGACTGGAACTGATACACAATACAATGCCTGTGACTGATGATGAAGGAATTTGGTAAAGGACTTGATAACTTGTAAAATTAACATTGGACTAAGCTGGGAAGAGTTTTACAATAAAATTAAAACAACAAAGAAGTGCTAAATAAAGTTCTAGCCAATGAAAAAATATTAGTAAAAACTGTCTCAGACCTAGTTCAAAGTTTTTTTTTTACTTTTCAGAACGTGTAAAATGTTCATATCTTATATTTTAAAGGCCTATATACCTTTTAAAATTTTAAGTAAAAACTACTCTCAGAGCCCCTAAAAATCCTTAAAAAAAACTAACCAAAATGGTCTCTTAGGTCTATGTGTCCCGGTTGAGCATTTTAGAAATCTGGCAAGCCTAGCTAAAGTCCATTTTAATACATTTGAAATATAACCTAATCAAAGTGGAGTGATCTGCTTGTTGGCCACAAAACAATAGCTGTTTGAATACTTCAAATAAACAAAGCAAAGTACAGGTTTATACAGATAAATCATTTAAATAAGTGAATATATTATATGTTGAATGTATGCCCTAGATATTACAGTAGAGCAAACAAATAGAAACTGCCAAATTGAAGTCACAAACTTATCTCAGGCCTGTTTAGAAAAATTCCATTTATGGAAATTTTATTTAAAACTTCCATGTTGACTAGTTGTGTTTTTATATGTTGATGGTAATTGTTATAAGAGATAGCAATTAGGATTTTGTACATAAAATATAATTTTAACCAATTTGATTGTTTATGTAACACACACATGCATTAAGTTATGTAATATGCATATGACCCCTTGAAAGTCAGCACTAATAAAAAAAAATCGTAAGTAAACATTACATCATCAAACTTCTTATTTCTGTCATTTATCTTAAATGTATTTATCAACTTTAGTAGTATGTGGATATTAAAAATTTAAATTATAGCTTAATCGATCAGTTTTTAAAATAATTTTATCAAGAGTCGCCCGATTCTTTTTTTTTTTTTTTGTATTTAATGTTTGGAGTTCTGTAATTAAGTAAATGTTGTGTTAGGAAAATCATTGCAAAAATATGTTGAACTGAATTGAATTTTTATCTCGAAATTATCACTTGAAAATCGTCTATAGCGAGGTTGATGGAGGGATATTTCATAAACAAATGAATAAATGGAAATTATATTACTTATTAAATTTTTTTTAAGAAAAAGTTGGATATTAAATTTAAATTATTATGAAAGAAGAAACATATTTCAATTTTAAAGGTGTCAGAACAAGTCATACATGTACATTTTCAAGATGAAAAAGGATAATATTAAATTCGTAAAGACTATTTATAATTTAATAGTGTTATTTTAAAGTCCACTAAACATCAGCAAAGAAAAAACAAAACATTGAAATTTACGCAAAATCAAACAGCAACACAAGGTATTAACAATTTCATTTCTAAAATAGAACTAAACAAATATTTGAATAAAACCAAAAAATATAAAGAAAAATACTTGGTGAAAAATAAGCTTGAGTTTATTTATATTATTACAAGCATTGTATGAGTATCCAAGTCACTAATATGATAATATTTTTAATAATATTAATAATAATCTGATGATGAAACATAGGTTTCGAAACGCATCATTATAAAAAAACGCAGACGAAGTCACAAGACAGAAACAATAAGGTAAAAATAGTATTATATTATTATTTTCTGTCAAGACTTAAATGTGACGTAAATAAAAGTGAGATGGAGGTAGCTTTGTAGTCCACAATATTAATGTAATTGTCCCTTAGTTCCTAGGTTAGGTGGCCCTGGTATTTCAAAAGTGCCCAATCGTGATTTTAGAATTCCCTTCAAACTACCATTTACTTTATCTAAGGTTCTTATGGTTTCTTTAGTTGCATTTCGTAACAAGCAGGAAATCTTGGTCCGAAGTTTCAAACCTGCATACCACCTTTGCAGCACCGCCAACGTCCTCTCAGAGAGAATATGACGTTCTGTAGTTCTTTTTCTCTTAGGGAATTTTGTGGATTAGCTCCCTGTCATTGTTACAGTATAAAATTACTTTGTTATTAAATAGATTTTATTAAGTTACAACATAATAAATAAAACTTAGTATGTTAAGGAAGAAAGTAAATGCTGTGCAAAGCCATTGTATTAAAATAAATAAGCATGTAAAACTTTGAGACAAACCTAGTGGGCACTGATGTATATACATAATTACACATAGACATCATTCATTAATACATAATTACTAATTGGCCATCATTTACTAAACACGCTAGACTCAGAATGCAAGTTTGAAGTAAAAAAATACTTGCCAAATCTAAGCTAGTTTCGGAAATGCAAGACTAAGCATTTTTGACCGGGTTCAATAGAACGGGAGACAAATCGGCAATCTCTTGGGTGCCGCATGGTTTCTTTTACGTACGTTTTTCTTTTCTATATTTATCAATGAACCCAAAACCCTTTCCCTGTGCACCTTTATAGCACTGTTCTTTGATAATTATCAATTATAATTGTACTGAAATTTATGAAGATTTTCAAAGTTATAGTTGGATTCATCACATAGTCCAAATCCCATATTCTTAATCCATCGATATCCAGGAAATTACCAGGAATCCGTTTGAATCTATCGTCAACTAGTATGCGTATTGTACGCATAAATTATAAATATTTATTAATCTGGCTACTTCTTTCACTAGAACTACTGCAACATGGTCTGTCCTACATGGCATCCATATTGTGAAGGTCTAGAACACTTTCTTCCTTTCTTTTCAAACTGTGCAGACGGATGTCGCTCTCGCACTGCTTATTATGATAACATCGCCCAAATGGATTATTCGTTTCTGATCACATTTAAGTTTCAGATCTTTGGTAAAAGTCTAGATTCAATGTCCAGTTCATCTCCGACTGTCTTTATCTATGATTTAACTTTTTACTTGTTCCTCGCTATCATATTTTAAGATATACATTTTTATTTGTTTTCTTTAAACAAATATAATTTATGCGTTGGATTGAAACATAATTTCTTTCACAAATTGAGATGTTACATACCTTAGTATCACAAGTGGCCCACTCCACCGCAATACCTTATCTTATCTATATTAAAAGCCAAAACCCACTGACTCACTCATCACGATTTCTCAAAAACTACCGAACGGATTGGAATGAAATTTGGTATGTAGCTTCCTCTAGGGCCATAGGTGCTCACTAAGAAAAGGTTTGAAAAAATTCGAAATTTTAGGGGGGGTTTAAGGGGATCAAAGTTATTAAAAAAATGACTTCTTCAAAACTACCGAATGGATTGGAATGAAATTTGGTATGTAGCTTCCTCTAGGGCCATAGGTGCTCACTGAGAAAGGATTTGAAAAAATTCGAAATTTTTGGTGGGATCAAAGTTATTAAAAAATGACTTCTTCAAAACTACCGAACGGATTGGAATGAAATTTGGTATGTAGCTTCCTCTAGGGCCATAGGTGCTCATTATGAAAGGGTTTGAAAAAATTCGAAATTTTAGGGGGGGGTTTGGGAGGATCAAAGTTATTAAAAAACGACTTCTTCAAAACTATCGAATGGATTGGAATGAAATTTGGTATGTAGCTTCCTCTAGGGCCATATGTGCTCACTAAGAAAGGGTTTGAAAAACTTCTAAATTTTAGGGGGTTTTGGGGATCAAAGTTATTAAATCACAATTTCTTCAAAACTACCGAACGGATTGGAATGAAATTTGGTATGTAGCTTCCTCTAGGGCCATAGGTGCTCACTAAGAAAGGGTATGAAAATTTTTGAAATTTTAGGATGGGTTTGGGGGGATCAAAGTTATTAAAATCATAATTTCAGATCTTTTATTATTATGACAATAGTGCTTTTATTATTTAAGATCTATATATATAAAAGCCAATACCACTCACTGACTGAACACTTAAAAAGAATACAATTACGTTAAAAAGACTGAAAATACCAACCACTACGGGCAACGCCGTACGGGTCAGCTAGTAATATTATATTAACGGCTATTTCAATTATGTTTCAGTATGTAATGGGTGAATACAAATGGAAGACTTACAGAGAAGTTAACGAACTAGCAATAAGTTTTGGTCGTGGTCTGAGAGAACTGGGGCACCAACCTCGTAAGAATATTGTTATATTTGCTGAGACTAGGGCCGAATGGATGATTGCTGCTCATGGTTGCTTCAAGCAAAACGTACCAGGTAAAGCTACTTTCAATATCAATTAAATTTTAATTTGTGAAAAGGTATTCTAGAGCGAGTTAACTACATGAAAAGAAATGAGGATGGAGGTTCAAAATAAATGATATTTAATTTCGTAGATCAGGAATGAGCACCGATCATGGTCCCACAAGACGTTTGGGGTGTAATTCAAATTTTTATATATATACAGTTCGCATTCTAACGGCCGCATTTTAAGTCCGTTTTTGTTCAAATTTGGTGTACACACTTCAGTTTTTTAAGTCTCTCGGAGGAATTTGTTAGCCAAAAAATCCAACAACCAGAAGCATGTTTTTTGACTGGAAGTAATTAATTTTTTCAGTTTTTACGTACGAGAATGAACATTTTTTGGATTTTATTTTAAAAAATAATGAATGGGTATTATTCTGCACATTTTGTTTTTTTACACGACCTTATAGTCCTGTTTGGTTCCCCAAAATCGATCAAAACATAAATTACCATAAAAGTACCCAGTTAAAATCCTCGCAGGCCAACGACCGGGATGCAAACTTGTGAAGCAGTTCAAATCCGAGGCCATAAGATGGAGGTGCAATTTCTCAAAGAGAGTTTTTCATCTGCGAGTAGAACAAAAAAAGACTGCGATGCAAACAAATTCTACTAATTTATTTTGTACACGCAAGAGCTATTCAGTAAGTAGACCAATTTCCCAAATAGTTGGTTGAAACCCTAAGACATATAAATTTAATTTTGGAAATTCGATCAACTCACGTCAGCAGTTCAGCTGCTTGATCCAATTATTTTTTATTTCTTTGTACTATTATTTTTTTGTAACAGTGAAAACCACTTTACAGGAAAAACTGTAGTGATTCTAAACTTTTGTAAAAAAGGAGTGAAAATATATTAAAATTTATATTTAAGTTTATAGTGTGTTTGGAGTCATCGCCTCCGTTAATCGGTTAGTTTGGCATATAAAATATGGATGCAGTGTTATTAATATTATTTTCATAAAACTTTTGTGATAACTGGCAAGTACGGAGCCCTTGACTAACGATTTACACTCGCACGTCTCCTGTTTATGTCTTCAAATTTTACAGGTTATGTTTTCACCAGAATTCATAGGTTAGGTATCCATCAACATCATCATTAATAGTTCTCAGTACATCATTTAAATGAGACAAATTATAGTATTCATCAATTAAATATATATTTATCTTGAGAAGTAAAAATTGTAGACTTAGGTCTGAGGTCTTGAAAGACTTGGGGAGCTTAGGGCAGTACTTTCAGTATAAATAGTACATTTACCAACCCATTAGCTTTTGCTCTGCTTCTTCTTAAAACAAGAAATTCACCAGATTGTGTAAGTTAATTAAATGAATGTGCTTTAACGCTTGCCATTAGTTTAAAACAATAAGTTGTACAGAGATTTACTTTGAACTTAACACTTCATGCGGACGGTTATCATTAAAGTAGAAGAGTTGATTTTATTTTATTAGTATTCAAAGATAAATTCCAAAGGTTGGTTGAGACAATGAAAGTTAATGAATACTTCCTGTTTTATTTAAGAGCTCACATCCTTTTTTATTTCAACACTTCCATCTCATCTTGGATCTTAATTTTATCCTCGTACGTCAGCTGTTGCATTCAAGTAAATATTTGTACAGATTTAATTTAAAAGATGCAATTTTTATACAATGAAATCAGTTGGATTAATATTAGCTTTATTGCTACTTGTAATTTGCCATTAATCATCAACAACGTTGTCCAGTAAAATATAAATAAAGTATAATTAATTGCATTCCATCATATCCATTAATTAATTGATAAACCTCATCTATCCAATAAATAATTTATATTTTTTTTTCAGACAAAATGTGAACTATTTTGTTTTCTCTGGTTCTTTGTTAAACAGAAAGAAAGTGTTTAAGTTTTTTCTGCTAAAACTTCTTAATTTAAAACCCTGAAAAATGTAAGTTCAACTTTAAATGTTTGTTGGTATTTGGAATTTCTTGAAGCAGTTTTTATAAGAATTTTTAATTGCACTTTCTTTAAGACATTTCTTAAAGTTAGCTTCCAAGAGGTTTAGAAATTTAATTGAAAATTGCCCCGTTTTCTGATTTCAGTGGTCACAATATACGCAACATTGGGTGAGGACGCGATCGCTCATGGAATTAATGAAACCGAAGTCAACATTGTAATTACAACGCACGACCTTCTGCCCAAATTTAAGAACATACTCGCCAAAACGCCTAAAGTCAAGACAATTATCTATATGGAAGATCAGTTGCAGAAAACTAACACTAACGGATTCAAAGACGGAGTCACCATCATCCCATTCAAAGAAGTCATTGAAAAGGGAAAAGTCTCTCTGATCGGTAAGAATTGGAATACAAAGATTACCTTTTAGTATAAAGATCAAACTTTGGTTGCGTTGTGTCTGAGGGGTAAGCGTGCCTGTCACTGTAGATTGAGGTTCATGGTTGAAGTTTATGGATGTTTGTATGGTTGGAATATTTTGAAAAAAGTGAATTTTCAGGAAATAATAGATAGGTCATTGGTGCTTTTTATAAAAAAAATTTTTAAGTTATAATTATTGTTAATATAACCATCACGTTTTTTGATAACTATTTTTAATTTCCACAAAAATAAAAGTACACTAATAACTCACTTAAACAAACTCAATTAATCCCTAATTAATTAATTTATTTATTAACGTGAGTTTAACGAAATCATTTTTTCTAAAGCCAGAATTTAAATAAACGCTAACTTATTTTATATACTTACTGCTCACAGTCTTTTTTTTTTGTCCTTTCTGATAGGTTATGTCGTTTTACATATACACATCTCATTTGCAATAACAAATTCACAACACATAACTGGAACAATTAGAGTATTTTGTACATATGTGTGCCCACGTTTGTTTCTAGATCGATATGCGAAAGCATATGTTTCATTTAGTCCCCAATCGACGTATTTTAACCAGTGCAAGATAAAATTTTTAATTAGATTTGATAATGCCTGACAAATAGGCGAAACGACATAACCTACAGAAAAAAAGGACTGTGAACAGTAAGTTTATAAAATAAGTTAACATATTTAATAATTATAACCAGTACAGTAATCAAAAATAATTTAAATAAAGTGACAACTAAGTATAAAATAAACACAATGGCTCATATTATAGGCCATTTGAGTCATTAGTATAGTCGTGGCAACTACTGGAATGCATGTCTTGACCATAGTTGAAATTTACAGGTTGACACTAAAACAATTAATTGTAATTTAGTACCAAGTTTGCTTTGATATTAATATTTTAAAATTTGGAATGGGAATTCATGAAACAATTTTATTATAACTTTTTATCAAAATAGTGCAGTTGAATGTTTGTTTTAACTAAATGTTAGAATTGCATTAGAAACAAATAACTCTTTCATGTTTCAGACAATGTATCTCCAACAAAGAATGACATTGCTATAATCATGTACACGAGTGGTTCGACCGGAGTACCTAAAGGTGTTTTGTTGACGCATGAAAACATGATGAACACAATGGGAGCCTTCTCTGATGCAGTTACGATTTACGATGATGATGTATTCCTTGGATTTTTGCCACTTGCTCATGTCTTTGAACTACTTTCAGGTTGGTTGAATTTCATAAGTACGAGGTGTAATCAAAAATAAAATGTGAATAATTTTATTACAAACAAAGTAATAAGCTTATATAGAATTTGAATTAATCTCCTTCAAAGTACTGTCCTTGGCTAGCGATGCACTTGTTCCAACATTGAATGCATGACTGGAAGGCTTCTTTCGGAAGGTTTTTCAACTGTTGTGTCATGGCTACCTTAAAGTCGACAATAGTGTTAAAACGTTAACCTTTTATTACGTTTTTTATGTTTGGGAAGAGCCAGAAATCGCATGGTGCCAATTCTGGCGAGTAAGGCGGATGTGGGCAGACAGCAACACTTTTTCCGGCCAAAAACTTGTGAATCGAAAGCGACTTGTGGCATGGTGCATTGTCATGATGAAGAAGGAAGCCATGGGTCCATTTTTCTGGTCTCTTTCTTCGCACATCGTTTCGCAAACGTTCCAGTAACCACTTATAAAATTGTTCAGAGTTGATAGTTGTTCGCGAACTCTGATCGCATTGAGCCCTCACTATCGAACAAAAATTAGCTTGACCTTGTTGTTGACTCTTGTTGGACAAGCCTTTTTAGAGCGAGGGTTTTCTATTGGGAACTCTGAATTTTCGTCTCAGGGTTATAGCCATAGACTCAACTTTCACCTCCAGTTACAATTTTGGCCATGATGTCCATATCTGCATGAAGCCTATTGTAAACTGAGCTGTGATTTTCCTACTGTTCATCAGTTAAAAGTCTGGGAACAAATTTTGCACCCATTCGTCTCATTTTCAAATTATCGGTTAAAATGCTTTGCATGCTTGTAAGAGGTGTTATGTTCTCGAATAGTTATTCGCCCAACGAACAAGTTTGCCCACTTCTTGCACATTCTCATCAGTTTTTGAGATTGAAGGACGTCCCACGGTTCCTTGTCTTCAAACGACTCATTTCCGCTTTTAAATTGCTCATACCATTTGTAAACAGTCTTGACAGTTACAACATTATCGCCGTACACTGAAACAAAACTTAATGCCTTGTTCGAAATCAATGATGCACGACAGACTTGGTTTCCTAAAATACTTTTTGTAAAGTAAGAGGTTTTAGAGATATTTGATATTAAAATTTTAAATTGCCGCCATTTTAAAGCATAAAAAAGTTCAGATTTTTTGTAAAAGGGTAAAAGGCTAAATCAGAGAATAGAAATACATTTTGACAGCAATTCAAAACCACTGCAGAATTTACGTAAAGGTCAAGATGTTGTCTTTCAGGAAAAACATAATTCCACTCGGTCTGGCAGTAACTTAATTCGAGAAACAGGAGAACCTCGATCATATATAGTCGTACATAAAAAAGGTATCTTGAAATACATATTAGTCCTGCAGTTGATAGAATGTCACCTACAAAATGTCCTTTTTCGTCTATTCAAAATAATGGAATACAATATTAAATCAGTCTAATAAGAGAAAGTGGTATGGACGTTAATTCAGGGGAACAAGTTAGTCCAGAAAGTTGTTTTTCATGATAGGTTTTAATTTGGTTAGAACATCGTGAAAAATTATTATTGTTATTGTAAGTATTAGCAAGAGTTTTGTTTAAATTTAAAAAAGGGTTTAATTAGTTTTGTTTAAAAAAATTGCTAGAAGGTAGATTTTTTTTTATATCATTTTAAATTATTATTGTAATGTTTTGTTGGACTTATAACAGAAGTGAAAATTGTCATGAATATAAATTGTTGATTAAATTAGATTATTACTAGGGGAGACCCCTTTCGTGCTCCGCACGCCAACCCCCGGTGCGACCTTATAAAAACATATGTTATGTTTTATTTATAATAAAAGTGTAGGATTAATAATAACCTCAAAACTAAGATGGTAAATAATGTTAAATGTTCAAATCAAATTATTTCTTATATTTTATAACAGCAGTAATAATAAAGGTTAAAAGAACCAGTAAGGCTCAGGTCTACACTTAATCAAAAACCTAACAAAAAAGTTATAAATAATAACCTCAAAACTAAGATGGTAAATAATGTTAAATGTTCAAAACAAATTAGTTCGTAAATTTTATAATTTGAATAAATAATTCATTTCCTCCCTTATAAAAATCAATATTTACTTCCACAAAGCAGCTGTATTAGTTAGTTTCTTATTATAAACAGCTGCTTTGTATTAAAATGTTTTTATAACCTTCTGAATACTGTAATCATCGTTATTTACATCCACGAAATCAGCTGGATTAGTTTGTTTCTTATTATAAACAGCTGTTTTGTATAGAAATGGTTTTTAAATATTTTCCATGTTAATCTTATGGGGAAAACCCGACTTTTGAGATTAGCTCACGCCATTAAGGAGAAGAATTTTTGACATCTAAAACCTTATTGCAAAACTACGAAATGAGACGAATTTTTTGAAACCTCAAACATTAAAATTGGTCCAGAAATAAGGGAGAAGTTGTGTTTACAAAAAACGGCTTCACGTATTATATATAAAGATATTGTGGACTCCTTCTTGAAGCAGGTTTACTTGCACGTCAACTCTTGGTTTATTGTGCCCCCTCATCAAAGACACAAATGTCACACAACTTACAAAATTAGGAAGTGCAATGTCCATTTCATCGGTTGTGTGACGTTACTAAATCCATACAGCTATTGCGTTTAAACCTTTGAACTTACTGCTGCCTATTTTATTTCATCGATTTCTTCTTTTACAATCAGCTGTTACATTAAACTTCTGGTTTATATTAGTGTAAAACAATGAAGAAGAAATCATAGACGAAATGAAAAGCTTCTTACTTTAAGATACTTAAGATATTTTACCTCATCTAATAAGAGCTCGGTGCGCCTAAAGACGTCTTCACTTCAAAAATTATTTGTTTATGAAAAAAGAGGAAATTGTAATGTAACGCAAATACTCTTAAGTAAAATTGTGAACCACAACATAACAATTGTACAATATTTGTTACAGAGTCGGTGTGTTTGTTATGTGGGGTATCGATAGGATATTCTACTCCCCTCACTATGATTGACACATCAAGTAAAATTAAACGTGGAACCAAAGGCGACGCTTCAGTGTTACACCCGACATGTCTCACAGCTGTTCCTGTAAGTGTATATTCTGAACGTCTGAAAATATTTTCTTCAGAAAATTTTATTTCTTAATTTTAAGCACAGTAAAAGTATGTTTTGATTTATGGTATGGTCTGTCCAATGTTTTAATTATTTTTTCATTTCATCGTCAGGTCAACACATCATGTACAAAACATTTAAATTTGACAGAGACTTTTGTCTAAAATTGTGTGGTTAATTTTGTATAAAGGATATGAATAAAAATACATGAATACTGAAAATGAATTAATACGATGTTCAGCTCACTTAGCCTTGAGTGCAATCACTATATTTTATAATGTTCCGTTATTCCGACATGAAAGGTATAATATTAGGTTATTTTTCATGCATATATAATTCATCCAAATTAATCATGCTTGTACTAACATCTATGTCACAGCACCCACATTTATATAACCACTTTGATATACCTTTAATTAATTAAGCTGAAATCTAATTAAAGTTATTCATTAGACATTAAACTTGAATTTATCAGGTAGCTAATAGAAATAAATTTTGAGTATCAAAATATCAGACAAATAATATTAAAATAAAGAGTGAATTTGGAGTACTCCCTGTTAGTCGAATGTTAGTTCATAACTTATATTAAATAATTGTGCGTGCTTTTCACCTTTAATAACAACACAAAGTCACTATTCGTACGCAAATGTTTTTTTACGATGCAACTGTTTATGATCGACGGAAGGTTTAAAATAAATTGTTCAATCACCAACTTTGCAAATGTTTTTATTAAATAACGATTGTTAAAATCACTTTTTCAGTTGTTTTATACGTCATTTATACTTGTCACATTTTTTATGTTCAGCATTAAGCAAACACGTCTCAACGCTGGAGTCTAAAGAAGGGCTGAAATAAAAAAATTATTGAATACATTTTTCAAACTAACGTCACTTGGCCGCCTTATACTATGGAATCTGATTTAAGACTGCTGTTTTCACCCACTTCATTTTTCAATTCTGGCTTGCCTTGTCTATATATATACTCAGAAGTTCCTGCGTCCGTTCTTTCCAGTTGTCTTTAGTGGGTGGTCTCATGCGGGCAATTTTTTTCCGCAGTCTCAAGAATTTCTCAGTAAACATATTGATTTACAGTCTGACTTGTAGGAAAAAATTGCTTATGGACAATGCCGTTAGTATCGAAGAAACCAATTAGCATGGTTTTGATTTGCTCATGTTTGCTTTTTTGGGACGAGGTGAGTTTGAAGTGTGCCACTCCTTGCTCTGGCATTTTGTTTCCGAGTATCTTAAATATCCAAAATACATTACCAGTAATATTTTTTAGAAAATCTGGATCATTATCAATTCACCCTAGAAGATAATGGCATAGTTCCACTTTGTTGTGTTTCTGTTCTTGGGACCAATTTTGTACAAACTTTTTCCATGTCTAATTCGTTTGTCAAAAATTGATGGACTATGATACGGTTCAAATTATGTTGTCCTACAATTATTCTGACAGTTAATCGCCCGGTCGTACTGTACCAGGCCTCTGTTCGCTCTAACATTGTCGTCATTTTTTGACGTTGTCGGGCTTCCAGAGATGCTTTAAACCGTCTTAAAATTTATGCTCATGGTAGGGCGTCATCTCTATACGCTCTTTTCAATTTTGAAAAAGTTTCAGTAGCATTCTCGCCGAGTTTAACACAAATGATTGCTCATAATTAGTATCGCTCATTTTTGTAACACACAACAAAAACTTGTTTCACGAAAAGTTTGCTTACTTCTCAAGTGGCAACAATAGACTAAAAGTATTGCACTTAATATAAATCAGCTGTTCATCTAACCGTATGTTTACCTGTAACTTTACAGTGTTGCCACTTTGGCGGCTAAAAAATTTTCTTTACTTTATTTACAAACCTCTATGAATTATTACATGGTTTTTATAGTGTTGCAATGAAAGTATTGACTGGAAATTACAATTATTTGAACAATTTTTTTTAAGTGCAATACATAATAAAGATGCAGGTAAAGAAGTAGTTAGTTATAATGTAAACTCCCTTGAGAAATCATGCCAACCTTGGAAAAAAACTGTTACACCTAAACATGCATGACATAATTGTTGCCTTGCGTTTAATAGATGATCAGCTAAGACAACCATAATTACATATTAATACTGCTTATTAACTTTGTTGAACTATTATCGTCAATATCTTATGCAACCAACTCTATCGTCACTAGTTACAATTCAGGTAATCAATTTTCAATTTGATTTTTCTATCTCATCTTGGACAGGATACACAAAGGTGTTAATGAAAAAATATTGTGTGCAAGTCCATTTAAATCCATTAAATTTTGCTTCAATTAAAAAAGGAACTTAATGAGGAAATTTTGTGACTGAATTTTTTGTAGCTATGAAAATTCTTGTAAGATTTAAAACGAAAAACACGGGGCACATGCCGGAGCTAATTGATTGTTCACCCAAGTCACTAAAAATTTGATTGCACTGCAAACGGTTTGAACTATTGCGTGAGTTTTTTCAGCGACAGCTACTCCCTACACTCTTTACTATTATCTATTTCATGTGCCCCATATTTTTCGTTTTAAGTCTTACAAGTATTTCCATAGCTGTTAAAAATTCACAACCACAAATTTTTAGGACAATCTTTATGGGGCCAGGAGAAATTATATTAAACTTTTTAGTCAGTTTTAATAACAAGGTATTTAAAAAAAATTTATTTCATTTGAACCATTATTTTCTTGTTTTCAGTCTTGTGTTTGTGAAATTTTTGCACATCTTGATGAGAGTATGACAGAGACTCGTGTCAAATTTCAGGTTTATTTCAGTTTCTCTTCGCCTGATCATATCTGAAGTATAAAATTGTTATATTTATCTACCTACCAATAATATATCAATCCGTTTAATTTTTATTTTCCTAGAAAATAAAAAATGTGTACCAAACAGCCAGACAAAAAAACAAACCAAGACATACAAGAACACAAGTTAATATTGCATAACATCCAGTTCGGGAGCTATGTGTAAAATTTCAAGTGCTTAGCTCATCGGGAAATTAGTTTAAAATCAATGCAAATTTTTATCGAACAGATAGACAGGAAGCAAGTTAAAATTTCTAGCTCATCAGGAAATTAGTTTATAATCTATTGCAACATTTGTACCGCACAGATAGACAAGAAAGCGAATTAATATGGCATTGCCATCCAATTCTGAGCTGTATTCAAAGTTTAAAGTCTCTAGCTCATCGGGAAATTAGTTCAAAATCGATTGCAAATTTTGTACCAAACAGACAGATAAGAAAGTGATTTAAAATAAGCGTGGTAAAAACTGTTGCCCCTAAATATGCATAACATAATAGTTATTGTTGCCTTACTGTTTATTAACTTTGTTGCAACTATTACTGTAAATATGTTATGCAACCAATTCTGTTGTCACTAGTTATAATTCAGATTTTCAATATGATTTTTCTAGCTCATCTTGGACAGGATATACAAAGGTGTCAATGAAAAAATATCGCGTGCAAGTCCGTTCAAGAGAGCTTTATTCAATTTTGCTTTCAATTATAAAAGGAACTGGATGAGGAAAGGATTTTCTACCCCATTGATTGACAAGTAAGCTATTCAGAATGAAAATAAATGTTGGGAAGTGTGTTGGGAGAAATGTGGTAACATCACACATTTTATAAAATAACATTTAAGCACATAAGGTTGAAATCGGAAAATTCTAAAGTAAATTTACTCCAACCGATTTTTTCTCACTTATTGTATGAAAATTAATATTAGAAAAATGTACAATAAACTTTTATGTCGAATGAACTTAATTTACTACGAAGAAGAATTTCTATATTTGATGAACAAGTTAAAAATGAAAATACTGTAAAGCATTCAAATTATGCTACTAAACTATGCTACAGTCCATTTTAGTAGCTATTCAGAAAGAAAATAAATGATGAACCTTTTAGAAGTGCATTGCAAGAAATTTCTTTCTCAGAAATTTGGTAGCATCACATGTTTTATAAAATTAAATTAAAGCACACACGGTTCAAATCAGTCAAATGAATTTGAATTTGCTGTGAAGAAACATTTTTAACAGGAAACATTTTTTGACATACCCTCTATGATTTTTGGGAAAAGGGGTGTTAATAATTTCAAATGTAAAGTCTTGTAATACACCATTGTAAAGCTTATTAAGAGAGAAACATATTGGCGCAAACTAGAGCTCAGTATCTTGCTTCGTTTCAAAGTAATGGACAATCAAAGTTCTGGAAAGTTATATTTTCATTATAACATATATGCAGAAATATACATTTCATTATTTATATACATTTGAAATCTGAAATTATTTAATACATTAAAAACTTTGTTTTTGTTTTGTTTAATCAATTCTTTGATTATTCATTAAATTAACTAGCTCATCAAAGTAAATATTAACTTCATTAACTCATTTCCTCTCATTTTTGTATTGAAAATAAATAGAATATATATACAAGTTACCATCATTGTTATGCTTTGGTTTTTATTTTGGTGTTCAAAGTGCCAAGTTAGTTATCGTACGTTACTAACTTACATTAAACTATAATATACGAACACTATTTAAACATGTTTAATGAATGGTGTTTTTCTTACAGGTTAGTGTTCGCACAAACAAGACAACTGCTTGGAGGTAGAGTAAGATTGATCTTGTCAGGTGGTGCTCCTCTCTCGCCTGACACTCACGAACTCATCAAAGTTTGTCTTTGTGAAAAGGTTATTCAAGGTTACGGCCTAACGGAAACGTGTTCTTGTGCTACAGTCATGGACAGTAAGTAGATAAACAGCGAACTTATCTTGTGGGATGTTTAGTGGATTAAAACTTGAAAAGAAATTGTACGATTGTTTTACTCAAAACATTGTGGCCCATCTTCAGTGATAAACTTAGTACTGTGGCCTAAACCTGCTTTACAAAAGTCATACTAACCCCTACTGTTAATTTACTAATTTTGTTATTCTGGCTATTGAAATTATTTTAAAAGCTTAATTTTAATCTAATTATAGACTTTTAATTTTATTTAGACATGAAGTGGTGTATTGTTAATTCTTTTCTTCTCTTAGGCCTAAAAAAAAAGTTAACCTTAGAACTGATATTAGTCGTAAATTATGATTCATTTGACCGTTTCTGAAGTTCTAGAATCATAATTTACGACGCATTAATCGGCTGTTGATTTGCTTGGCCTCTGCTAACTATATCTCAATGACAGCTACATCAATCAATTCTTTAGATTATATATTGGCAAAAAAAATCCAAATGCCGTGCGGTGCACGTTCAGTAATGCTACGTTACGGCATTACTTTTCTTTCTAATTTAATTTGTATTCAAATTATGTGAAAGTGAAAAATATTTTTTTGTGAAATAAATAATGACTCATTTATCAAAGAATAATATTTTATTGATACAGATTGGTCCGTTAATTATATAATACAGTAGAGTTGCGATAATCCAAGGTTCCGTCTTAATTCGAGCTACAAATAGCGCCTTCAATATACAAAAATACCATAGAAACAAACTTTTCCCGCCACTGCCGCATTCCTCCCTCCTGTCTTACAAGGTCACTGGACACCAATCTGGGCGTGTCTAAAAATAAATCAGTCCTACTACTGTATTGTGTGTGACAAGTTACTGCAGCCGGTACTGTATTACTCTGAAGTTGGCATGAAATCGCTGCTCGTAAACGTTGCTGAGAAGAATTATGATTTCTTTAAAAAGTCAATTTCTATTTTTGTACTATACAGTACAGTCTCGCTAATCCGGACTTGACGGGACCGGACTCTGTCCGGATTAGTGAAAGTCCGGATTAGACGGAAAAAGCCTAAAAAACGAATGAAATGTATACCGTTTGTGATTTTAGTGAGAAAACGTATTAAAACTGGTGTTTTGGTAATACAGTATACAGTAAATATCAGCGACCACAGAATTAAATAGACTAGTCAAGTCGAACGCAAGAGTGAAGCTAGTTTTAGAGTAAAATACTCACACAATATGACGGATGCAAGTCGCGAGCCGAAGGCCGGCCGCCCGTACATGTTGCCACATTACCCGCGAAACGAAGCTCGTATTCTAACTGTTGTATGATAGAAACTACAATAGCCAATTTTTTCAAAAAATACTTTTTAGAAAATTTAGCTTTTCAGCTACATTTCTCTCGCTTGCATGACGCACCTGCCCTAAAAAAAAAATATTTTCTCGCAATGCAACTTTTTGATGTCACGAATTAAAATGTATAAAAAAGTTTGGACTTTATTCGATTTTTAAAGTGCAAACCATTTTTATTTTTAAATTTTGAACACACCATTAGCATCCCACACTATTAAACTGTAAGTTTGTCAAATTTCAAAGATTTTTGAGCATTTTCAGCTATTGAAACAACAGTGTAAATAAATAGGGCGCACTGAAAATTTCACTCCAGACGTTTAACGAGAAACAAATCAAAAAGGGACTGTTGATTCGACAGATAGTTAGACAGACAGTCTGCAGTCAGGTATAGTGTGGCGAGCTGGTGAAGTGAGTCACTTCCTTGAAATACTTTGGGATAAAAGATAATTGGCCGACCCTTTCTATCATCGGCTGAGCTTTCTCTTCACGCTAAAAATAGCCAAGGACAAATGAACCCTTAACTATTTTCGCTCTCGGCAAACAACAATTGCGTGTACTGTACCCAGTAAAATACTGCAATTTCTAGTTTTTTTTTTTTTTTTAGGGCCGTCCAGATTAGCCGGAAGTCCGGATTATCGGAGACCGGATTACCGAGACTTTACTGTATATAAAATTACGTTTGTACCTCAGTGATCAATACAAAATACTGTATATTTAAATACAACTTCCATTTTTTCAGTTATATATAAGGACTATAAATGGTAGTTTTATTTTAACCTCTGCATATTCCGTGTAATTCGAGTTTCTCACAACCTGGGCTTCAACTCGAAATATCAGGACTCTACTGTATTACCATGTTCTTTAGTTAATTCCGAAAAAATTATATATAAAACAGTATGATTTACCTATATAATACATTTTTTATGATTTTTCAAACCGACAGCTGCACGAAGTGATAAAATCACCTATCATTCTGGGAATTTAACCTTTCTAGGGTTAAAGGAAAGATCTTGTTTGTGATTAGGAAGGCTTTATTACTTCTCAAATAAATTAACACTAAAAATAATCGCACTTATAACAAAAAGTTTTTCCTCTTAACTAAAATTAAGCGAATTTACAGGCTGCGATCGAACAACCGGACGCGCAGGTCCTCCGGCTACAGTTAATGATATCCGTCTTGTCGACTGGGATGAAGGAAATTACAGAGTGTCAGACAAACCTTTCCCTCGAGGAGAAATTGTTATTGGTAAGTTCCTAAACAAAGATCTGAGAACTTCATAATATTAAGTTTAAATTGAAAATAGCATAAATGGTTGCCGCCTTCCTCCAGCTGCGAAGCTATTTCTCGAGTTTATCTGATCAGTTTGATGTTAAACTAAGAGTTGCTTTTAATCTCAACTTCTATATTCCAAGATTTATTAAACATTAGGTGTTTTTCACGCCAACTTGTCCCTAAAATCTATTGATTTTGCCTTAAAAGCATGTATTAATTATATAAAAGAGAGAAACTTCATCCCAATTATAATAGTTTACACTTTCCCTGTAGTTCTAAAGATTGGAAAACTATAATTCCTAGAAAAACAAAGTGATTTAGAAAACAACAAACCTACACTACAAAATAATCTAATTCTGTCCAAATCCTAATAATCCAAAATTTATACCCTAACAAAAACAAAGACTTGGGATTGTTACTAACATCATATTATTACGTAGGTGGTGCTAACATTTCACCCGGATACTACAAAAATCCAGAGAAGACAAAAGAGGATTTCTTTGAAGAGGACGGTAAACGTTGGTTCAAGACTGGAGATATTGCTGAAGTACATGAAGATGGAGTTGTCAAAATAATTGGTAATTTATTTATCTTAACTATAAGAGATTAAGTACTATTATTATAAAAATTAGTTTTCACTGAGAAGTATAAGCATTTATAGTATAGTACAACAATTTCAATTATAAAAACAAATCAATGGATAAAATGTCGTATTCAATTGAGTCACTCATAACATAAGCTCATGGCAGTTAATAATTTTAAATATAACTATATTTTCTTTACTATATACAACAAATACTGCCGTACACATAAAAGCTCTGGCTCTACTATGCATGAACCAGGTCACC
>JAGFPH010005098.1:88671-104352 GCA_018207615.1 Philaenus spumarius
CTATTTTTGGCGAATTTTTAAAAATATGCTTGCAAAACGCTAAAAAATGGCTTGGCTATTTTCGTTATAACACTGGCCATTCGTGGGTTAATTGTGTTAAAGAGGGATTTGTTTGGAAAAGGTCTAGTTTAGCTGCACTTCACAGAGTGTGTTCTAGTAATACTTCATATTTTTCAGATCGCAAAAAGGATTTAGTAAAGTTACAAGCTGGCGAATACGTATCCTTGGGTAAGGTAGAAGCTGAGTTGAAGACTTGCCCAGTCGTGGAAAACATCTGTGTATATGGTGATGCTAGTAAGGACTATACCGTTGCTCTTGTAGTCCCAAATCCTACCCATCTGTCGAACATTGCCGTAAGGTTAAGTCTATCACCAGAGACACCGTTCGAACAACTCTGCACTAACCCACAAGTTGAGAAGATTGTTTTGGGAGAACTTGCTGAGCATGGCAAGAAATGTAAGTTGTTTATAAACAGAGACCTAGGGAGCTTAGTCTACATAGAAAAATAAAGACAAAAGTTTTACTATGAAAGTATACAAGGTGTCTCACAACCAACTTTACAGCAGGTCAAAACTAGCAATTAATACAATATAACATAATGTGTCCTATCTTGCTTACTTTAAAAGTTGTCTGTCTGTATGTGTGTTTTTGAAAATAATTAATTATCTCATGAACGGTTAAAGATAAATTCATTTTCATCTATTCGGTTTAATAGGCCGATGAATTTGCTATTGTGTTGAATTCCTGGATAACATAGTAAAGTTTGGTAGAATGGTTGGTGCATGTAATATTTATTTCAAGTTTTAAAAGTGCACCAAAAAGGCTTTATTTTATTTTATTTTCCAAATGGGTATTTAATGTCAAATACAACCATTAACTGTTAACTTTACAAAAAAAAAAAAAAATTACAAGAATTGTTGATGGTGATAAAAGGGTTTACCGGGTTAAAAAATAACCAAGTTAGTGACAAACAGGGTAGTTAAAAATTGCAGATTTATTAATCATTCTTTTCAAAACTAAAACACTGCTTAAAGTTTTAAGTTTTCACTACTTATTCTATTCTGTATGAACCTCAAATAATATGACCTACATTTCTGATTTACAGGTAAACTTGAGAAGTTCGAGATCCCAGCAGCCGTGAAATTATGTACCGAAGTATGGTCTCCCGATATGGGTCTTGTGACTGCCGCTTTTAAACTGAAACGTAAAGACATCCAAGAACGATACCAACACGAAATCAACAGGATGTACGCGTCATGATGACATCCAATAGATCTAGTTCACATCACTTAGTGCTCCGTCGGAAAGTCCTTTGTCCAAGTTAAAGAATTAGTTACTTTTGTACCTGTTAAATGCAACGGTTTATGAAATGAATGTTTTTAGTGTCTTTTGTGTTAATTTCGGTCAAAGAAAAAAATATGAACGTTTATTTTACTGCTTTAATTTGTATATAACAGGATTAAATAAACTTGGGGAGGTAGACAACGCAGTGCTGGAAGTCGAATAAAACTGAAATGAAATGTTTATTTGTGATTTCTGTAATATTTTAGCACTCGATGTCAGTGTATATAATGTTTTCAGTTCTATTTTTGTATAGTCTTAGTTCATAAGTGTCCATATTCTCTCTTTCCATCTCATAACATTGTTTTACGAGAATCTGCCTTTTAACATTTTTAATTAGAAGGTGTGTGTTGAGTTTAAATGTAAGATCGGATCATTACTCATTTTGTGATTTGCTTGATTGGGCTAGATGTGGGTTTAGATCTAACAGGAATAAATATCGGTAGGCTTAATTTAAGTACTTATCTTTAAGCAAAAAGCCTTCTCGGTTAAAATCCTGAAGATTAATATGAAAACATAAAGAAATACAATTGAAGAAGCAGCTAAACTATATTATGAGGTGAATTGTACAGTCTGTTTAAAATAATGTAAATAATTGTGATTTATTCAGTGTAGAATAATTTTGTTAGATCTTGTAAAATTGTTGCCTCTTAGTTATTCCAATGCATTTCCCCTCTATTTTATCATCACACGTTTTTCCATGTAATATATATTATTTTTTTAGCATTCCATCACATTTTCACAATTAATTTTTAATGTACATTAAAATGTCTGTGCATCCCTTTTTATAAAATAAAACTTACTTCCTATTTTTAATATTTTGTTATTGTAAAAGGAAAAGAAAAATAAGATAAAACATCTACATGTTTTTGGTACGCTGTTCTAAAATAGATTTTCATGTTAAATCATTGTTTTATTTTAACAGTGTACCAACATTGAAAATATACTATTGTTTAATATATAAATAAATATTATTGTATAAACTGCTATTTAAAAATTATATTTAAATGGTTGTGATCTAAGTTTAAATTTTCCCCTTCTATACTATGTATATCTGCTAAATTGTTATTTATTTTTAAAGTCTACTTTTTTTAAATATGATTTTGTTCTTAATTTTGTACAGTATTTGCACTTTACAACCAAAATCATTACTAGCATGAAATTATTTTGCAGTAGCAATTTTTATAGTAAATATTGTATCTGTAAATAAACAAGTGGTGCATTAAAAAGCTAGAACGAGAATATAAATGTATATTTTTGTAAAATACTCTGATGGCTCGCAAAGATGTATTTAATTTTGAAATATTTATAGAGTGCAATAGTTGACGGAATCGATTGCACCTGCACACCAAATGCGTTAATTTATTTAATAGTTTTATTTGCAAAAAAGTGAAAATATCAAATTAATATATTCTGCAATGTGTATCCAGTTTGCCACAACACTGTATTACAGCTGATCTATGTAAAAATATGGAATATTAAAATATTCTATGTATAACATTTTGTTATCTTATTTCAAACATTTATTTTGTCCATCATCCATCTGAGACGCTCTTGTAGGTTTTTTCAAGAAAATGTTTATTTAAAAGGCAACTGCAACAGGCTATGCTGAAAAACTGGCTACGCCCCACGTTTTTTAATCTTCAAGTCTTTTAAATATCTCCATAGCCACTAAAAATTCGCCCTCAAAATTTTAGAAGGGCCCACGGAAAATTATTTTATACTTTTTAGTTCGTTTTAAATACGTGATATATTATAAAAATGGGTTTTTTATTTAATTAATTATTTTTCTATTCTTTAACATTCAAAGATTTGTAATGCCAAGTCTCTCCAATTTCGTACGTTAATCACGTCTAATGGCGATGAATCTTTTTGCTGCTCAACATATTACGCAATATGTTACAAATATTACATATTTTGCTCCCACGAAATTCAGTAAAGGTTCCGATAAAGCAATAGACGAAGAAGAAGAAACAAAGGATGCCGCTTTGTCAATTGATTCTAAGAAAATATACAGTTGCCGCGGAAGCAAGGGGGGAATCAAACTCACGCTCCCCCTCCCCTGTTCTGCCTGCTACAACACTAACACACATTGCAAACCTAATGTTGCGTCACACCACTTTATTTTCCAAGAAATGTTTGTAAAGGGGCCCATACATGGGCAAGTTTGGCTCGCAAGGCTGGCTCGGCTCGTGCCTGAAGTAGCCAGATTTACCCGTG
This sequence comes from Philaenus spumarius, assembly GCA_018207615.1. NCBI lineage: Eukaryota > Metazoa > Arthropoda > Insecta > Hemiptera > Aphrophoridae > Philaenus > Philaenus spumarius. The sequence goes on from JAGFPH010005098.1 coordinate 92,233, forward strand.
CATGGCCAATTTTAATCCGAGCCGAACCTAGCTGGGCTCGTCACCGTCTTCTGTCCGACTCGGCCGTGTGTGGTGCCTCTCGAGTCGGGCTTGCCCCTCCCCAAGCTGTAAGCCGTTCCTCCTGTGTTATCGCGTTTCGCAACATAGTGTCCTTTTTCATTATGAAAGGCTTCACCTTTTGAAGAAGAACATTATAACTTTCTTCCGTCATCCTAATGTAGTTTTGAAAGTCTTCTGGATTATCACTTCTGATGAAATCCAGTAAATTCATATGGCTAAACCTCTTCCTATTCAGTAGCCAGATCTTCGACCACCACTCACGATTTTTACATTTCTTTTTCACAAACACCAATAACTGCTGCTGCAACCTGCTTTGAAAAACTCTTATTTCCAACTGAAGTAGACGAGCCAAATTCGGAAACAATCAAAACACGTGTGGTGATTTTTCTCCGAGCTGGGCTCGCGACCCAAACTCGCCCGTGTATGGGCCGCTTTAAACAATCAATGTTTGACACTTCGGCCAGTTATCTCAACTAAAAGAAAATTCAAAAATTATTCACGTATTCTAGAAAGACACGTTAAAATAATCTAATTTATATTATTAATACGCTACATGGAAACTTTGCAATCAATAAGGCTTTTTTTGTTTTAAGATTTACCCCCACATAGTATACATTAAAACATGCGTCTGTGTGTGCAGATGTGCAAACTGGCTTTAGATTTTTAATTTAGGCAATGCAGCGTGAAAAACTGCTTTCACTATTTGTTTTAATTTCAAATTCAAAAGCCCAGCTGTTTTGTTTGTTTTTATAAAAAATTAAAGCCCAGCTGGTTTGAACCCTTTGCGCTCGGCTGGCCATATGCTATTCTCAGTCAGCTCTGAATATTTACCGCATTAGACATCCTCACAGCTCGGATGGCCAGCCTGAAAAGTAGAAATATTATATTGTTATTAGTGAGTTTTTGGTTTAGCTGTAAATATACAGTTATAATATATTTTTCACCACACTACGATGTTTTCAGCTATTTTCGGAACGTCATTTGGAGGCCGAAAGTAGCTCTTTTCTGCCCTAGGGCCGTAAAGTCAGCTGTTTGTTTATTCAATTAAAACATGAACGTATATCTCAACACAATTTCGTTATGAAATAGGCCCATATGGCAAATGATTCAATAGGTATTGCCGACAGACTAGTGGCACACATATAATTGTTATTTTCACCATTGCCTAGCAATCAGTTATTATTGTTGCTGCTTATAATAGCCATAACCTCAAAGTTTAATTTTCATGTGTGCTAAAAAAATATTCTTTTTAAATTTTATATAGTGTTTATTTTATTGTGTAGTGTGGTGAAAAATAGCATTCGCACCACGTCCGAAAGGGTTTTGCAGCTCTCGATCGTTTCAAGTTGTCGACTCCATCTCGAACTTGAAACACGATCTCAAGCCTGCAAACCTCATTTTCGGCCGTAGGTGCGAAATATACTATTAATGAATAAAATAAACCATTGTGTACAACTTACCTAACAATATTTTTTGGTAATTTAAAATAAAACAAAATCAAACACTTTTTTAATAACTTTTTAATTGCATAATAAAGTAGATAATATACTGTACTTTTATTAATTTTTTAATTACAATTATTGCTTTTTAATTTGGTTTACTGAATGAACATTTTTGAAGCATAGTCTCGTTTAAGCTCAGGATGGTTTACAGTAATCCCTCGACATTTACGGACTTTGTATTCGCAGTCGCTAAATAAAGAAAAAAATACTGTATAAATAGCAATAAAGTACATGCAAAATTGGTCAATTATTTTAGTGTAGCACTGTAATTATTATTGTACGAATTTAATAACAGTGTATAAATAAGCACATCGGCGAAACACTCGCAAATACAACAAAACGTACAAGATGGGATTTCCCTACAGTAATCTTCTGAGTGAATAAAAGTGGACTTGTGCAAATGAAGGTCAATGGCATACTGTGATTTAGTTGGAGACATCAATTTAGTGTACAGCAAGTCAAATTAATTTTAAAGAATTAATTAAGATTACAGCAAAATATTTTTAAAGAAATTAAGTTTTTACTACGTTTTATCACTCGTAACAGTCGTAACCAATATTTTCGCTACTGACATCGAACGATAGTTTGATGCCTTGACTTGACTAGATAGTTTGATGCCTTGACTTGACTAAGTTCTAAAAATAGACAAACCCAGACAATGTACGAGCAAGTAGGGATGTTTAAGGGTACCGTTATGAGAGCACTGATCTTGAGGGGATAGTGAGATGACAAACAACGCTCCAATAACTTACCGCGTTAAAGCGAAATCATGTAAAGCCGGACAGCGTATAACGACTGCCTATATCTTATGTAAATTAATTAATTATATGTATTAGTACATAATGTTTTAAAATTTTCTATATGTCAAGAACATAACCTTCTTTTTCTATAAAGATTTAGTTTTCGCTATTCGCGGCAATTTGTCGGAACCTATCCCCGAATAGCGAGGGATTACTGTATTTATTTCTTGTTTAACAATATCATGGGCTTTTAGTACCGGTAACTCTTATTTTTCCATACAAAAAAGTAGTGTAAGGATTGGGGTAAACAACTTACCCCAAACACTTTAAAATAAAATAAATTAAAAACAATTCAATACAATAGAAGAAGTAGATCGAAATAAATTAAAATTTTAAGAACAAACGAAACTCTGATCGTAAGCAAAGAGGAAGTCAGACAGGAAACTGGGAGTCAGGTTTCTAAAATTAGAACGAACTGTGGAACCTGTCGATGATGCATCCACAAATTAATACAGGCATAAAAAAACGCAAAATTCGGGAAAATTGAGCAGCCAATCAAATGGTATAAATTCAAAAATTAACCAATGACATAAGAAGTAATACACGCTTCCAAAAAGAGAAGTGGGAGAGGAAGAAAATTAATGAGGGAGTCTTGGTGGGCATTTTAGAGGAACAACATCGTGTTAAAAAGAGTTTGGATAAATTCAACGCCATTTTAAGCATTAAAGATAAAATTAAAACAGTTAGTGAAAGGTGATTGTGAAGCCGAGAGTTCGAAAGTGTATTCAGTGTGTGGGAGTAAAAGAAATTAATAAATTTGTGTAAAGTGTTTCGTGTGGGAGTAAAAGAAATTAATGTATGTAAACTGTTTGTGAGGGGTAGAAAAGGAAGGAAAGAGAATGTGAGTAGAATAAAATTGTTTAAATAATTGTAAGACAGATTTCGAGGTACAGAATATAGATGCAAAACCATATACTAAACATTAATCTAATTAATTGAAAGATTTTCATATTTAATAATACTAAATAACATAATACATGCAGGGTGAGATCATTAGAATTAGCTGTAAATAGGGTTCATTTAGGAACACCTGAAAAGCAATTGGGGTTGATCTTGTGCATGTAAATAAGGGCTTGAAATCATTAATTTTGAAAGGGTTAAGTTCGAGGCATATATAAATGAAAATTAGTGCTTAGATTTGAAGAGTAAAATTAATATTAGTTAATCTAGATACAAAGGGGTAATTTCAGGTGTTAAAGAGTTTATAGAAAGTTAGTCGATTAAGTAGAATTTGTGTATTTGATTTCATGTATTAGAAAAGTTTAATGAATATTTTTTAACAAGTTAAATAATAATTGTCTAATTGAATTAAATTGAGAGTCTGTAAATGGAGAAATTTTAGAAATCTAGTAAAACTCGATCTTAACTTTTGAACAATGTGTCTCTGTGATTATTAAAACCTAATGCTTTGGAGTACCTCTAGAGCCTAGCGATATTTTGATTCCTGACGGGAATCTGGTGGACGCCCCCAGACTGTTGAACTATTAAAAGGTAAAGTTACATTTCAGAATTAAATATGCATGACGTTTAAGATAAGAAAACGTCACACAATTAGAATTTAACCTCACTAAACAAAATAATCTTACAGTAGATATATTGTTATTGGTGAATTTTTAGTTTAGCTGTAAATATAAAGTTACAATATATTTTAATGTAAAAATAAAAAATTGTATACTACTTATCTAACAACATTTTTGGTAATTTAAAATAAAACTAAATCAAGTACTTGTTAACAAAAAACACTTAAAAGCAATAATAAACTAATTAACTTTTGTTCTATTAAATTACTTCCAAATTTAAAAAACATTAGGCTAGACCACCGCAACGTAAAACCATAGATCATGAATAATAAAATAGATCTTGCATGCATACGGGGGCTGTGTGCCGAAAAAAAGGTTATCGCGAAAGTAGTACATATCGCGCCGCGAGGTAGCGCTAGGGAGAAATCATTGGTAGCATTGGTGTTTCATACAGCTTCCGTCCTTTCCCCAATAGATAATGCCACTATCGTCGAATTTCCAGTGAAACAAAACATTGCATTGGATCGGCATTCTATTAGGTTATCCAAATACAATGGTAAAACTAAACTGCTGGTAAGGTTCTAATGTAACGAATATTGCTACATTTAGATACAACACAGACCAGAAAAAAGCGAGAATTAATTGGTTAAAGATTTGGACTCTAGACTTCAGCACAATCCAGACAAAATAAAACTACAAATTTGAATATGTTATTTTATTAATAACTAGGGGAGACCCCTGCATGCTCCATACACCAAGATCATTTGCTATTTATCTAGTCACTGTACAAAATTTGACTTAACAATGCATTCTAGTAAAAAGAAAAACAACTATTATATTAAAATAGTACATTTATTTTAAAAACTCCAGGTAGCAGCTCATTACCGGACTGATCCAAACATTTGGTAGCAATATTGTAAAATAAATTTGCAATAATAGTAAATTATAGATGATTCCCAAGGCTATAGAATTGGAGGCCCTGGATGATTCCTCAGTGAAGCGGCACTTATTTTTAGTAAACAATAAATTTGTCCCGGCTCACTGTTAAAAACCACTCTAAAACAGAATAACAAATCTGGCCTAATTTACCGACAATTTAATCCCTGTAAAAAAAATCTTTGTATCCGTAAGGTGCTGCCACCTCGTAGTCACAAAACAATTTATTGTCATTTTACAATAGTCTGGAAGATGCTGCTATTAGCTGGTATTAATTTGTCTGGTATTTTAGTATACATCACTGCAGACAATAAAATGATGATTTATTGCCTCGTAAGGTGCTGCCCCCTGTCATATACGAAACACAAATTGATATCTGCAAAGCTACAAATAAAATTAGACATTTTGGTAACTTATTATAAAAAATTTCTGAAAGTTATGTAATTATTATTACGTTACAGATTTCTAAGTTGCATAACTTTTATCTCACCCGGTAAAAATTAATACATAATCTTGTATTACTTTCATGTATTAAATTCTTAACATAACATGTCAGAAATAGCATAGAATCTGATTTTGAAGCTAGAGAAATTGGAAAATTTATTATATGAAATAAAAATATGCATACATACGTTTATGTTAAAAAACAATCTTGAATGCAGTAAAGTAAATGATTATTTTTATGGACGAACAGTTAATTTCTTTTTATCATCTAACAAAATATTGAGAATTGTTTTTATTAGAAAATGTAGACCAGGACATTAGATCATGAACATTAAATTTCTTGACTTTTAGGGATCTTATTTACAGAAATAATGATAATTATTATTGTTAGTTTTATTATTCGTAAAAATTTGTTGTTTTTGTTGAAATATATGACTAGATTTTTTGAGTAAGATACAAAATGAGCTGCAAATTGTTTATATGAAAGTATTTATTTATTACTAGTGGAGATCCCTACGTGCTTCGCACGCCAACCCCAAACGGAACCTTCTAAAAACGTATGTTATGTTTTATTTATAATAAAGGTGTAGGATTAATAATAAACTCAAAACTAAGGTGGTAAATAATGTTACATGTTCAAATCAAATTATTTCTTATATTTTATAACAGCAGTTATAATAATGGAAGATCTACACTTTAAAACCCTAACCTAAAAGCTAGAAATACAAAAATAATAACTGCTTCAAATTTTGAAATCAGCTGTTAATGGAAATATTGGAGCAAACAGCTATATATAATGTTACTTTATTCAATTGGTTGCTATGGTAATAAATGTAAATATGTACATGTGTTGATTTATCATTCTAGGCCTAACCTAAGAATTTTTTCCGACTAAATTTACACATATTAAAAATAAAAACGGTTTTTATCGAAATGAATTATAGCCTATGTTACTCAGAGATAGTGTAGCCTTTTATTAGTAAAACTATTTTTTCAATCGGTTCAGTAGTGTCAGAGATTACCCCCTACATACAAACAAACAAAACAACTAACTTTACCTCTTTATAACATTAGTATATAATGTTATAAAGATTATAACATTATCATATATATAACATTATATATATATAACATTATCTATATAACATTATTATATAGATTATAATGTTTTCTATTTATTTTACAACTTTACTATGAAAAGTATAGATTTGCAGGTTCAATTTTTAATCAATTTAAAATTAATTAATTAATAATTAAATATCAGTTTACTGCTTTATTAGTAAATAAAATATAATGCTACGCTACAAACACATAAAGGTTCGGAAGTTAGTAGTTACACAAAATTTTTGAAAAGTCTACCTGGACATTCGAAGTTTCACATCACAAATATGTAACAGAATACAATTACATTACATTGATATAATATGTTATCGAATCTCATTTTAGATCTTCTAAATGAATCTGTAACTATAAATTAATTTAATTAAAATAGAACACTAAAATATTGAAACACTAACCAAAAGTACAGTAGAACCAAACAAATTAATGTTTAATATATAATCATTATATAGTATGTAATTATACTGCTATGAACATAAACATCACCTTTTATAAAAGAAAAAGTAATTGAACGTCATGTATCTTTATTTCCAGGATTTAAAAAATATTATCTAGTTAATTTAATTAAATTAAATCAGTAAATTCATGTAAGAATTATGGTTAGTGATAGTGTTCTTGGATTGCGGCATTGAATATCACGCCACGTCTATGTATTATCAAGTGCTAACTGTTCTAACCATAACCAAAGTGCCAAGGTGTATAGTAAAGTAAGCAAAATGGCGCTGTTACGTGTGTTTCTGAAATGTCGTTCAGCTGTTCCTTACAGGATGAACTTTTGTTTATAGCGATTAACTGAATTGTGTTCTAAAAGTGGAATATTTTGCCAAAATTTTAATTAACCCAACACTTTTATCATCTCACTTTATTTTAAAGTTTTAGGGAGTGATATAATTTTACAATTTTGATTATTTTTTTATCTATCATTCCCACCTGAGGAATGTTTGGATACTGAAGTTAAGCCTAGGACAACTGAGTGGTGTAGGTTAATAATTAAAAGTTACTAGTTAGTTATGTGAGTTCTTTTTAAACTGAAATTATGTCAGTTGTTCCTCTACCACATTTAAAATTCAACAAATTTCAGTGATTTTTAAAGAGTGTTTTGCCTTCATGTCAGGTTACAGGTTGTGTAGGCTGTGTTCAGTCTTGTTAATAGTGAATTGGCCTGAGTTCAGGCTATTTTGTAGTGGTGGATAAGATATATTTATATTTCATTAGTGGAGGATAACAGAAGTATGGCCGTTAATGAGGTAAGTCATATATATTTGCAATTTTTAGCAATTTTAATGAGAAGAAAAAATATTGATTGCCATATTCTTAAGTTCACTAATATATCTTAGGAGGATGTATAGGCTTATATCTTTAACATTTTGATCTTGAAACAATTTGGCAACTAAAACTATTGTTTACGTAACTGTTAGGTTAGCCTACTTAGCCTATATTTCATCTGCTAGGCCTACCAGGAGAGTGTCGAGTAGAACATTGTAAACAAAAACAAATAAGTTTCGCTGTATTCCTAATACAGAAGAAGTATGGTACAATAAATTAACATTAGGCCTAGGTGTAAAAGTTCAATTTATTGTTGTTTATATAAAAGGTTACAATGACCATGACTTGTTTTTCCAGATCTTAAACATATGGTTAGGTTGATTAACAGGAACAACAGGACTTACCCTAACTTTTCTAAAAAAACGTCTCAACGTTGATATTGTAGTTTAGAGTTTAGAGCTAAATTGGTAAACATACTAAATTGGTGTTGCTAAATTGGCGTAAATTTACTAAGTTATACAATCCTTTTCTGATATAATTGCAGACGACAACCTTGAATTAGGACATTCTACTGTTAAATGCAGGTAGGCCTAAACATACTATATGGCTAAAGGCTATAGGCTTTAAAGTTAGAACTTTAGGCTATTTTTTTTTGCATTTCTGTTGCCGTAGGTCAGCCGAGGGTTGACTAGTAAATTTGCACCTACAAGTTAACATACTGTAACTAAAAACTATAAGTTAGAACTTCAGGCTTTTTTTTATTCTATGTTCACGATTCGATACATTGAATGAAACCTATAACATGGACCTAAATGTAAATTATTCCTTACATCAATGTATTTTGAATTGATGGAAATAAAAAAAACCTAAGTTACAGTATCTAGTCATAGTATCTGAATGAATGAATTAGGTATATTTCCTCTTTAAAGGTACAATTGGCTAAAGTTACATTTTTTTATATAGGCTACACATATAAAATGATATAGACTACAGTAGCCTACATAGATCTACTAAGTAGGCTATTAGTAGATAATATCCTACTATAAACATAAGTGTTTTAATTGGTCAATACAATTTAATTAAATAAGTAACTTAACATATTAATATTACAATTAATATAAAATGCCAACTGAATACAACAACAGGGGCGGAAATTTACTATTCGACCCTCGGTTAACCTACGGCAACAGAATTGCAAGAATAATAATAAAAATAAATAGCCTAAAGTTCTAACTTACTATAGTCTTTAGTCACAGTATGTGGCGCAAATTTACTATTCAACCTTTGACTGACTTACGGCAACAGAAATGCAAGAATAATAAAAAATAGCCTAAAGTTCCAACTTATCGTTATGTCTACCTGTACGATATTCAACATTTAACAGTAGAATGGAAAACAACGTCATCGTCTGCAAAAATATCAGCCGATGTTTGAATAGTAAATTTACGCCCAGTATGTTTAACTGTACCCTATTCAACATTTAACAGTAGAATGTAAAACAACGTCATCGTCTGCAAAAATATCAGCCTAGGGTTGAATAGTAAATTTACGCCAAAACAGGAAATTAGGTAACCTCATTGGCAAAGCCAGTTTAGGGTTCACCTTAACAAAGTAGTACAACAAAAATAAGATCAAGAGACTGTTCTACCCTATCCTCACAACTTAAGAAGTGATTTCACTGTTCTACTTTGTAAATATATTATAATTTATAAGTTAGTAAGATCAACAAACATAGGAGGTTAAATAACTTGAATGCATTGAGGTAACAATGAGGTATCTTACTTAGAATGTTGTAGGCCTAGGCTGGGTAAAATGTTCTTTGTCCTTTTATAACAGGAGTAAAATGTACAATATGAGCCCATGCCATATTGTGGCAGCACTGCTGCTGCTATCCTGCATGGACAAAAATGTTCTAGGACGCAATCTTGATGTCTAATTCGATATGTATTTAGAATTCAATTAGGCTATATTTGCTACAACTTTTTCAAAACTCATCTTACATCCAATTTTAACACGCCACAACACAATAACCAAACCTACCGGTACTCAAAAACCAAAAGAAACTTAATAGTCAAAAAAAATATTGAAATCAAGTTTTTTATCTTTAAGAGCAGGCTATTAAATTTAGGCATTTTAACAAGTTCAGTAAATCGATGGTTACAATATTAAAAAATCAACAAGTTTATAAAACAAATTTCAAAGGCTAGGCCTACTTCAAAAGTGAATGTTAAATACTAATTCTTAAAAATATATTGAAACAATATATATATGCTTAGGCTATACAGTTTTATGTAGGCCTAGGTATAATTAAAATGGCCCATATAAATAAATACCTAAATTAACTTATATAAAGCCTATATACATTTTTTTAGACATAGGCTATACCCATTCTTTTTTCTGTTGTGCTGACTTGTCACAAATGTAGCCTGTCCAAGAAATTTATAAAACTCTTGTTTATTAAAATTTATAATAGCCTATAGTCAATCTTGTTTATTAAAATTTATAATAAGTTAGCCTATAGTCCTAGATTAATTCTTATATTTTTGTAATCGCTTGTTATTTTTATAATTAACTTATGATCAATGTTCATAAGTAGGCCTACAGATGAATTTTTAAGACTAGTTGCATCCATGCATGACCTCGTGCTGGTGCTCAGTCTATCAAACACCGAGACCCTCCTTCACTGTCAGTCTTTCTCCAATTTTAAACATTTTCACACCTTTAAAATTCATCTGTATGCTTATATATATCATATTTCAAGATGGCCAAGCTCTAATATCATTAGATTGATGTGATGTGCTTTTTTTTAGATTCATTTGAAATAGGCCTATTTCATTTAATTTTCTGGATTTTTTCTTTAGTTTCTGGTCATTTATATAGTAGGCTGAGGCCTAATTATAGTGTAATAGAATTTTCCGTTTAGGGTCACAGTTTAACATTGTGACATTGTGATTAGGTTGGCAGCACTTACTATCATTCTTAGTACGGTACCTAATTGGGTTGTTGACTGTGATGGTATCATTAGAAAAGCTTAATGAAAACTTATGTTTTGTAGGCCTATGTTCCTTTTTATATAGATGTGAGCATATCACATATATTATTTCTCAAAACCATTTTTTTGTCGGTACGCCATAACTTTCTTAATACATCATTAAATTACATGAATGAGGCATCATTTTAAAGCTTTCCTTGACCGCTACACCGAAAAAATATAGAAAATAATATTATACGAAAAAAAATTAAAGAATCCGAAAGTAACAGTGATGTAAGATCAAGTAAGTTGTAGGGATATTTTCCTGGCGTTGGCAACACTGATGATAACAATACCCAGCTGGAGAACTGCCGTTACGCCAGTACATTGCTATTTTTAATTAATTGTATATTTAGTAGCGTATAGTATACGCACTATAAGATACTAAATATACGGTGTATACTTTAATTAAGTGGGATTTAAGTAAGTTAGATGCGAATGCTTTGCACGGGTCAGCTAGTGTACAATAATTTTATGTTGGTGTACAATTAAATTAAAGTTGATCAAAAGATTTATCCCTGCAGAGTTTGACTTGCTGTGACAGGATAGGCTGGGATCTATGATTTAATCACTCAATACATATTTATGTACCGTAACTTACCTATTCACAAATAAACTTTAAACGGAGGATTAATGATGTCAGTCATGCTATGGATTTTATGCTGTTTCATAGGTCCTACTTATTATTTCTTCATTCTCGTTGTAGTTTAATATGTGAATTGTAGTTTATAAGTTATGTATCCTAATTAAATGTCTTAAACGAGATCGTCGATGAGCTATTTTTTGAAAGTTGACTAAATTACACTATACACCCTCCTTCCTACAATGCCAATTTAAAAATAAACAAAACCTGAACCTAAACTAACTTACAGTTGCCAGTCACTGAAATTTTGGTAAGCTACACCTGACCATGTTGGGATGCCAACATATGAACACGTAAACTTTATCCAATTATATTTATTTCTTTTACTAAACATGACAAACCTCAAATGTATGTGTTCTCAAACTTTCAAAATACATAAATAGGCCTAATATATTTTTATTTAACCAATTGTGGTAATGCATTCAAGAAATGTGTGTTGGTTCAGATTGGGCCTACAAATTGTGATAATATTTTGATCCGAATCGGCTGTTTTATCTGTTATAGGGCTGGGGTGAACCTCCAGATTTTCACAATTTTTTACTGTCAAATAGATTAGTTTTGCTGAATTCTTTCTTAGTGATGGTCTTTGAACCCATAATAATATTAGGGTAGCCTGCCTACCTTTAAATTTTCTTATTTTTATCTCCTGCAGTTTTTAATCTATGATGATTCCAAGTCGGTCAGTCCAGAATAAAGCCGTTTTTAGATATAGGCTCGATTGATAAATTTTGAACAAATTATTAAGTTGGAGAAACTATTCTAACTTTAGGCTATAAATGGCTACTGTTGCTTATTCAGC
>JAGFPH010005099.1:8889-25945 GCA_018207615.1 Philaenus spumarius
GTATGCTAATTAACTATGTTTAATTATTGATTTGAAAAAATCATAAAAATGTGACATACTGTGATTTAATCACATAACATGAAGGTTCACCATAAGCTGAATTAGAAGTTTTTGAATGAAAATAACAGTGGGCGGCCTTTTAACTTAATAGGAAGCATGAGGTCTGGTTCGTATGTCAGGTGAAACATGGATGTTTATATAGTCGGGGAATATGTTGATTTCACAAATAAATATTCAAAAATAAAATGTTTATGATCTGGCTAAAGTTTTATTTACATTTTCTGGCGCAAATTTACTATTTGACCCTCGGCTGACTTATGGCAACCGAAATGCAAGAATAATTTAAAAAAATAGCCTTAAGTGTTAACTTATAATGTTTAGTCACAGTATGTTTACCTGTATTTAACATTCAACAGTAGAATGAAAAACAACGTCGTCGTCTGCAAAAATATCAGCCGAGGGTTGAATACTAAATTTACGCTCATTTTCTCGCTAATTCTAGTTTATTAGCCTATACTCTTCGTCACAATTGGCAAACTTTTCTATCAGAATTTGAATATCTTCCATAAAACTCATGTAGAATTGTCATGGTAACTCAATGGGCTTCAAATATTCCCTTTCTTAGAACTATAATAAGAAAACGTTCTTAATATTTTCAAGAAAGTTATTAGAGTAAGTACTGGGAGGGAAACTATCTAAGAACAGTCAAGATGACTCAACCTCAAATTTTTTTTGAAAAAGGGTCCTATAAGCTTTCCAAAATACTGGGAAATACAGTAGAACCTCGATAATTTGAATCACAGTAGTTCGAGGGTCCGAGTATTTTGAGTCTTGTTTGCAAAATAAAAAATATATATATTTTTGACTATTTTAAAGCTTTTAAAACATTGCATGTAGTGCACCTTCACAATTACTTTGTTACGGCCGCTCCATTGTAGGTTTGAAATGCCAACTAGTCTATTGAAAGTGACAAGGGATCGAAGTGGCTGGCTTGTGTTCACTTGGCGGGCTTGGCGACGCACCACCACTCGTAGTTAGGTAATGAGTCAACATTGTATAATAAATGTGATTTGTATAGGTATTTCTTTTGAAACTAAATGCCCACACGTTGTGGAGCCATTTTATAATAAATGAACTCTTATATATATTTTAGTGTAATAATATATATTCTCTAGCTACTTTCTATTTGAAATTAAACACAGAGGCTAAGTTGGAGTACAAGAAATATGAATTTGATTTATTGAAATTAAAATGATATTAACATAGTTTTTACAATGATTTTATTTCAATTCTTTTCACTGAAGTTAAAATTTTATATTTATAAATTCATTACTATTTGCCATCGGCTTAAGCTCAGTCTAATTATAAAAATGTTCTAATTTGTTTTAAAAGTTTCAGTATTTCTGTAAACTGATCATAAAGTTTATAACAATGAAATTAATCTCGGGTAGGTAACATGCCTGGACTTGAATTGACTATTGTTCATATCGCATATTGAATAAATTAAGAAAAGTTAAAATTATCAAAGATAGCATCATTAAGTTTTGGAGTCGATTTGCATTAGATTTGAAAGTTTTTGCTTTTTACAGTTTATTGTCTATTAAATCGATGTAATTTGAAGGATAATTGTAACAGGTATACCACATCTGTTTTATTGTTAGTCACTGAATTTAATACTTTGCACACACTTTTAAAAAGAAAACTTGGTAGCTGCAAATTTACATCTTGATGGTCCTAGCGTCGTTTTTTGGTGTCCTCTTTGAATTTCTCCCAGATTAGCGCGTTCTTTTTTTGTTCGCGTGCAACCGCTGCATGTACTAGCTCTGATCGTTCATTTCTGATGTTTCCATTGGTTGTTCCGTTTAGTGTACAGTTTTTCTTCAACACTTTGAAAGGGATTAATTATATCGTTCATGGTGTAAACATTTAATTGCTATCTATTTATTATATGAATTTTTACAATTACTTTGATGCTAAAATGTTATTTATAAGATTCATTATTTAAATCGCGTCACCTTTTGAAAATCAATTTGGTTCTTCGCGCCGACCAAATATGGCGGTTCCGGTCTATACACAATGCTTGTATTAATTATTCTAATTATTTCTAATACATTTGACTTAAACTAATATTACTTTAAGGTCTAATTATTACTAATAGATATAATTTTGTCGATTTCCACTGTGTTCTAATAAGTCTAATATTTATTTACATTTACATTTTGACTTGTTTTCGTCATGTATAGTTTGGTGTAAACACAATGTTGTCGTATTGCCCTGATGCAGATATTTTCGTCTGTCAATTGAATTATGTTATCCTTATGGATTTTATCAGTTCATATCGTAATACACTTCAGTTAACAAATAAATAATGAATATAATTATTTCTTATGTGTGATTTATTGTGACTAGTGGTCTGTGTTTAATATTTACATTGAAAGTTCTGTGCTATGGTGCCGAATTTTAGGTTATAAGATTATTTCCTTTACATAAATGGATACTTAGGTTCTGTTAATAGTTTCACACGATATTCTAACATATGGTTGATTGAATAATTTCTAAACATGGCTTTTGCTTATTTGTAGTTTATTTTATGGTTTGATAAGGCTCTGATTTACATGCAATTTACTATAGGCCTACTGGGTCATTAGGCTAGGCTAGGTTTTGCTTATTTGTGTCACTGACCTACATTTGATAGGTTGAATATTCTGTGATATGGTTTGGTACCATTGTAATTGAGTCACGCAGACACCGTTTATATCTCATGTCAGCTCATTCTTATATTTCATAGGTACTTGGTTGTCTCCCCCTCTTGTTATTCTAAAAATAGATCAATTTCAATAGTAAACTGTCAGTTCCCGCGGAAGTACGCACTACGCATAACATTGTTGATTAGTTAGTGCATTCTTTACTGTTTCTGTTAAACTATTGACTTTAGTTTTGATTGTGTTTTTGTAACGATGAACGAAAAAGCTAAACCATAGTTTGTACCAATTAAAAATAAATTAGAGGCCTTGAAAAGACTAGACAATGGTGAAATTTCAAAGAAACTTGCAGCTGAGTATGGTGTCGATGAAAGAACTGCTGAGGAATGGCGCTGTAATAGAGATAAAATCAAAACATTTTCAACTACTGTATTAAATGTTTTCGACTAATTAAAACATTAAAAAATATGTTATTTGTTATTTTTGTCCAATTTTCCGTGTACGGTATTCCGAGTTTTTTATAGTTCGAGGTACAGTCGCCCCAAGGCGTATTAAAGAAGGAGTGTGCATGCGCAGCTTCTCCCTCCACTCCAGCCTACCCGTGACGTAGAGTGCTACAGTCGGAGGTCCAGTCTAGACTCCTTCCCCATATTTACCGCCGAAACCTGTACGACCTTCAAGCTTTTTTGAAGTCAAATTATGTTATTAATTATAGGCAAAATAGTGTATTATAGTAATAAAATTTCTTATAATTAATAACCAATAATTATAATGCATTTTTGTGCCGTGTTTGG
This sequence comes from Philaenus spumarius, assembly GCA_018207615.1. NCBI lineage: Eukaryota > Metazoa > Arthropoda > Insecta > Hemiptera > Aphrophoridae > Philaenus > Philaenus spumarius. The sequence goes on from JAGFPH010005099.1 coordinate 12,386, forward strand.
TTTCGGTAAATAAAACAAAAAAGACAGCTTTTTACGAGTAAGGTTTCATCGATTCCCAAGAAATGTTGATCTACGAAATAAAAAGCTACACTAGCTCTGATTAACATAGGCTATAATTCATTTTAGTAAAAACATTTTGTATTTCAATATTTGTAAATTTAGTCGGAAAAAATCTTAGGTTAGAACTAGAATGATGAACCAACATATGTATTTACATTCATTACCACAGCGATCAATTGAATAAAATAACATATAAAACGACTGTTTGCTCCAATATTTCCATTAACAGCTGATTTCATACCTTGAAGCAATTATTTGTATTTTTAACTTTTAGGTTATGTTTTTATTAAAGTGTAGACCTGAGCCTTGCTGGTTCTTTTAAACTTTATTATAACTGCTGTTATAAAATATACGAAAAATTTGATTTGAACATTTAACATTATTTACCATCTTAGCTTTAGGGATATTATAAATCCTAAACAATTATTATAAAGAAAACATAAAATGATTATGTGTTAGAAGGTTCCAACGAGGTTGGCGTGCGGAGCACGCAGTGGTTTCCCCTATATTTGTATATTTTGGATTTATAACTAAAAAATGTTGTAGTATTTTTCTAAAACCCTTACTTTTGAAACTTTGGAATACCAATTTGGTTTTTTTTTTTGAAAACACAAAAATAGTTAGAGAAATTTGTTTAAATATTTTGTTTACATAGCGATGTTTTCCATACTTTCCTGAACAATAAAATGTATAATAGTGTAGGCCTACACTTTACTTGAGTAGGATACATTCTATCTAAGTGATAATGACAAGTGTAAAAGCAGTAAAAAAGTGCCTGACGCTTAGACGGTTAAAACATATATTTTTAGAGTATTAAAATTGTTTTATGTTCGAAGTGAACCGAATTTATGCCGTAACTGAAATACTGTTGTATGTTATTAAATAATTTTAAAGAGTAACAAAAATAAAATATTGATGGTACAAATTATTTTATTTATTTGATGTATTCTCTTTTTAAAAAAATATATAGCCCTAAAATATGCTAGGTTACAATTACAATTTAAAAAAATAATTACAAAATTATTTTAGTACAGTAAAAAAAAGTAAATATTTGTTAGTAGTCAAATTTACGATACATAAGTAATCCCGTGACAAAATTTTGACATAAGTAATCTAGGGTTAATACTGATATAAAACTCAATGTTGTATTCACCACGACTTTTTATTTATCACCTAGACTACTATTTTTTAAATTATTTCATTGATAATTAGTTTATATTAATTTTTATTTATTATTTATCCTTGGGCAGGCTAACTAAACAATCACAATTTTAGATAGTAGTTTAAATTTTTGAAAAGTAAATTTAGTAGGTAGCCTACTAGTAATAGTAGGCCTAGTAAACATAACAAAACCAATAAACTGGAAAAATCACCATCTTATTGATGGTAAAAGGTTTTACCCTATAGAGCTACTTAAATTTGACAACTCTTTAAAAATTCATATGTAGGCCTATACATTAAACAAAATTTACATGTTCACAACAATGTGAATAATTAATAACGAAGAGAAATGAGAACTAATGACAAATTAGATTAGCGTACATTCAATCGCTGCAAGAAGCGAGTAACTATAGTTCCAATTACAATCTTATTATGTAGGACAGCTTTAACTTTCATAAAAAAAATTGATGTCAGTATTTACTACATACATTTTATTCTCTACATTTCTATGTCTTTGAATGCCTCCCGAAAGTAATAGTAAAAAACTTCCTCACTTTGGGTAGTTTTTATGTCAATCAAACCCGTATATTAGATTTAGGCTTGTTTCAAAATTATACGCCTAGGTATATTTGACCATGGGCATAGATCATTTTAATGCTCACTTTATTACCTTTCCATCGATACCAAAAACATAATTTTTAGATAACCATAAAGTATTTAATTCGCAGTATGAGCAAAAGCTTACAATTACGCTCGGAAATGCTGGTTCAGTGTGTAGCACGTGACGTAGCTGCGCGGGCCGGACGAGTTCACGCTCCTCAATGCACACACCTTCTTTACTACGCCTTGCAGTCGCCCTAATTAGCTCAAATTATCAAGGTTCTACTGTACAGTATGTGTAAATCATACAAGAACTACGTTGAGAAAAGTTTCAGGTTTTGTTTGACTTGTATATAAAAAAATGGCAGTTTATATTTGGTTTGTTCTCGTATTTCAGGTTAGGTCATATGTATATATTGTTGAAATTATAATTAGACTAGTAGGCCTATCTGAAGAATTAAAATCTTAAAGTTGTCATATGAAACAAAATATTTGATAAATGTAGCCTATATTCTCTTATTTAACCAGTTAGGCTTACAGTAGACCTATGTTAAAACCACTGGTCTTTGATTTGTGATACTGTCATTATATTTACAAAACGTTTTTCGTTCTTTAACTAAGTACCTTACGGTAAACTTTTAAACACGCCTCCATTCAAAATTGAAGCAGAGGATCAATCTATGGGGTACTACACTAAAAAACACTCTACAAAGTAGGCTAATCACAATGTCTAATGCTGTATTTATTTCGAAGTCCGTTATATTGTTGGTTAAACATTTTTCCACACTCACCTTACATTCAAGTTAAACACTCCATAACAAAAATTAAATAATATAACTAGCCTACCTGAAGGAAAAAAAGCTTTGAAAAATATAAGTTGTTCATTTTAAAAAATCATTTAAATTATGAGATCTTTTAAGTTTGAACAGACGTTTTAAATCGATGATACCATGTAAACTAATCTACAAGTTGTCAATCAATTCTAAAGTAAATTGAACAGTTTCATTTTTAAAAAGTGGATAGGCCTACTATATGCTAACTGCCTTCAAATATATTAAACGATAATATATATATGTGATTGTTATACTGATTAGTTTTTCTAACTGGTCACAAATATGTTCGAATGGTATATAAAATTCATTTGTATTATAAAAATATATTGTAACATGGCCTAATTCTTACATTTGCCTGAATTGCAAGATGGTCTATCGTTAACGTCATTGATGTGATCTACTTACCTGTATTCATTTTAAATATCTATAAAATATAGTTTTCTTGGTTTTTTTAGTTGTTCCTGGCATGTAATTATTTAATTAATTAGAAACTTACAGAATAATTAACTAGGCCTATGCTTTGAGCAAGCTTAACTGGTGAATGTTTCACAGACCAAGCTTTAATGGTTAATATGTCAACTTACCAAAGACACTAGGGCCTACTGTACCGTATTAAGAAGAGAAGTAGGCCTAATTATTAACTGCTAGAGATATTTTTGTAGAGTGACATGTGTGCTGTTAATCTATTGATTATTTCAATTATTTAATATTTATTTCTATTTAAAAGTCAAAAATTTCAGTTTATAGTAGTAAAATATAAAAATATTTGTGGACATATAAAAGCGACTTTAGTTTTTCAAAATAAATAACCGGCGAAAATCCAACTGTCCCAATTATTTTATTTTAACAAAGAAGAACATGGGACCTTTCACACTCCACCGACAACAACATTTTTACGGCTACTGCCACTGGATTGGACGGTGCTGGTTATCAACCGACCGGCAAGTCTCTTGGTAGTGGCTCATGTGTTTGAAACGTGCACATTCACATTGGCCGGTATTTAGTCAGTCGGCAGATTTCATAGATTTCACCCACAATCCATTAAAAAGTGTATTGATACCTCACTATGATTGAGGTTGACATTGATTTTTTAACTTCTCTGGTGCAAGCTAGACCTGTGCTTTGGATAAGCACAGTCTAGATGTTTTTAAAAACAGAAATGCCACAAATAAAAAACTTGGCTTGAATTTAAAAAAAAATCCCAGCATTTGTTGTCCTTGATGACAAATAAAAAATTTGTTTGGTAGGTAATATTATAGCATTATAATTTAATCTCTCGGCAACCCCATTATTATAAGATTATGGCAGTTTCTTACGGATTGTATGAAAATGAATGTATTTAGAATAGCACTCAATCAGTAGAAATTCTATATCTTAGAACAAGCAGTTTAAATTGCTTTTTTGCAACTCCTATCACATTTTCTATGTTTATTAATTTTATTATTATTATATTCAAACCCTTTATATATTTAAAGCAAACCTATTATCTAATTAATAAAATTATATCATAATTAATCAGTTTACTATTGTTTGCCGAACAGTTTTTGCCAGTCAATGCGAAAGTAACACTCAATTTTTGGTCGACCGGTCGTCCAAAACCGGTACGAGAGAAAAGAGCCTTAGGCTAACTATTTTTTAAGAAGTTATAATTCAAAAAAAACTTGAAGCTTGCCCTAGGTTATTCAGAAATTACTGTCATTTACAAATATGTTATCATCAATAAAATTAGGCCTACGTTTGCAGACATGGCCTATATCTTTGATTTGAAGTAAAATAATTGCTGATGGTTTTCGATGTGAAAATAAGTGTATAATTAATAACAATAACTCTAGTTCTATTCAACTACCTAGAGAAAAAAGTGTGATACTATCGTGTATTAGAAGTGAAAGACTGAGTTTTAAATATTTAAGATTAAAATCATTGATTTAAGAAGGCCTATGATAAAAATGTATAACTTTTGTTTTATTTTCCAAAATGTATTTCAGGCCTTTGAGTAAAATATTAAATTAAAGGCTCTGTACATTTACCATGTTGAAAATACCTAATATGGCACGGATTCATTTATATGTAGTTTGTTGTTTATCGTAGGACTGAGTCGTTAATTTTGAAAAGCGAAATAAATAAAAAGAATTTAAAACAATATTCAAACAAATAACAGGTGATTCCATTCATTAACTTTAAAACTTGAGATACCAAAACGTAAAATACCATACAAGTATCCGGTTCAAATCCTCGACAGGGCACAAACTGAAGCCACAAGTTCGAGGTACAGACTCGCAAACTTCGACTTTATTCGCTCCGAACGTGAGCAGGAGCTGAAAGCTAGGGTGCAAATAAATTCTACTAATACATTTCGTACAAGCAGGCACTTATTCAGCACTTTCAAGAGTAGACACATTCATAGGTGTAACCAGGACGACTGTATGGAAGAGGTTACAACAACCAGGGGAGGGGCGAATTTTTTTAAAATTAAGATGCAAAATAACATGTTTTAGGCTTCTTAAAAGTACTTTTAAAATGATATAGGTATGTATAATTTTCCACTTCTAATTGTGATTTAGGACTATTTTAGAATAATTTAGAACAACTCATCCCCCGAAAAATCTTTCCGTGTGCTGCATATGTGGCGTTTTTTTGCTGACTGCGTTTAAGTTACCGTCGCCGCTCATAAAACGCTTCATTGGGATTCATTAAACTGAAGTGTCTAGTTCATCAATCACGAAGTGTGTAATGTAATATATTATTTTTCTTTTAATGTTTTATTGATATGTACAGAGAGCAACTCTCGCTTTATTGTTATTCCGTCGCCAATTGAAAAGGAAGCAAATATACTTATTTGGGTTCATCCAATCAATAAATTAAAAGAAGAGAAGATTTTGGAGCATTCCACACTGTGTTTCCTGATTTGAGGCACTATAAACATTTTTCAATTATTTAAGAATGTCGGTTTTGTCATTTGACGAACTGCACACACGGCTGAAGGATAGTATTCTACGAATAAAAATACTAAAATGAGGAAAATTGGCGTGCATTTGTTCACGTTCGCTACTGTTTCGGTGGAAAATACGTTGATTTTAGTGGCAGAGAGCGGCTGCACATCTACCGTCAGCGGTAAATAAACAGATCGTTTATTTTTCCGACCTATGTGTATGCTCTAATATTCTCCTTCGCGCCACTGTTGATACGATGGCGACGGCAAATAATCCGTGGCGGACGAAAACTCCGTGTGCTGCCTCTAGAACACTATACTTTAATACACTACACTTCATTTATATAAAATAAAGTGTTAGTGCTAAAGTCCACCAAAGATGATGTCAGCAATATATTGATAATTTATTGTAGCTTGACATTTTCATAGGCGTTGAAAACAAGTTACTCTTAAGAGCGTATTTTAATGTAAACACAGTGCGAAATATTTTTTACAATGGGGGGGGGTTATAACCCCCCAAAACCCCCACCCCCTTGGTTACGCCTATGGAAACATTTCTCAAATAGTTAGTTGAAACCCTAAAATATATAAATTCAATTTAGGAAACTCACGGAAGCAGTTCTGCTGCGTGATGAATTATTCTCCTAGCAATAAAAACCTACTGATGGTAGGTGAGATGGGCTACATGATAATACATCAAGATTAAAACATAACTTTTATAACAAAGTATCTACGCACCTTCGCCATTACGTCTCTCACAAGATTTACCATCTCCTATAAGCATGAATACAGAACAGTATAAATAACCCTATTACTATTTCACGATGCGACACCACCATGTTTAATTTTTAAGAAAACACAAAAATTTTGAAAAGAGTATTAATAAAACTGTTTTAGTTTTAATTATTATTACTATAGCAACAACACAACAATCGTGTATTGCCAAACTGCAGTTATTAACCCAGAAGGGGTCGTAAGACCTAACTGTAAGAAGTGAAAGCTTCCACCTCTCCAATACCTTCATATGGAAGCTTTCAATGTACTCTCATTACCCACCCCTTCTGTTTGGTACTGGTCTAAAACGTCCAATTGATTGTATGCTTTGATTTTTTCAATTAATTTTCCACAACTTTGACATTTATTAACACAAGTTAACTTTTTTTCTTAGTATGTTTTGATTTTAATTACCTACATAATTAATTTAGTTTTACATTAGTTAAATCTGATTTTCAATATAGACAAAGAACCATGTTGGTTCTATAACCTTTTGTAAAATTTATATTCGTACTGCGTGCGTTTTAATTATATAATTTACATTTATTTTATATATTTGGAAATACTAAACATGTTAAAGTGTAAATAAAAATTATTTTATGACGTTTTCATGACATGGTCTAATCACCCCGCGCGACCCGTCATGTAATTGTTCCCTGTGCGACCTCTCCCGAGTTAAATATTTTTTGAAATCAATGGTTCAAACGTGTAGAGCTTCAGGTCATTCTGAAATTACATTTCCAAATATATTTTTATTTATTAGGTCTATGTCCGCATCAAAATGTTTTTTAAAATACAATAACCATAAATTGTTGGCTCATAAGTACTAATAAATCTATAACATTCATTTTGGCAAAGATAGGCCTAAATGTGAAATCTTTGAGTAGTCTTAAGGTAGTATTGACTCGATCTCATTTGACAATGTTGATGTGGGTTTTCAGATTTTTCTTTATACATTGGTTATTGCTTCAAAAAGTATTTTACAGGTGCAGTGTATGTGTGCCAAGTTTCATTGTTTTATTAATCTGTCCCAGGACTTTATTCTCACCCTGTATTTACACACTCGCATCACTTTTTATTACATCTTCTCCATCACTGCTGAGTGAAATTTTTATGGATCGTTGGTGCAATGAGAATTTAATTTTTATATTGTTTTTATGGTGAAGACCACTCGCGGTTACCACCACTAAAAAGAATTTTGTGAAACACTAGTTATTGGATACAATTTTAAAATTCATATTACTCAATTTTATTTTGTGTCTAACATTTTAAGATGTTAAATAGTTATTTCTCTTGTATAGCATTATTAACCTTTTCCGGATTGGTGTCGCGTTTATACGACTGCAGTAAACTGACCGCACAGACTGCGGCTCGTATCCACGTTTTAGAACTTTAAAGTTTGAATACTACCATCGCTTTTAACACAACTGATATAATTCTTTTACCTACATGTGCTGCAATCTATTGGATTTAAAATTAACTATTTGCGCTACTAATATAAGGCTGCTAACAGCAGAAAATAGAGAGAATAAAATTATGTTACCAGTGTTCATGTTCACTAGGTTTTGTCTGAGTGTGTTAGTAAACACAGCAGATTCTTCACAGTGTACAAGATTTTCCCTTTTACTTTCTCACTATAATATAGTATAGAGAAAGTATAGTGATCACAAAAAAAATCAATGTTGAGATTTTTGTCGATACATCCGTTTTTGGAACCCCCCTCCCCGAGTCATAAAAAGTGGTTTTTACAAAAATTTGTTCGAAATCGATCGAATAGTTTTCTCTTTAGGTATTAGTAATAATATTTATTAGTTACTCTCCTACTTTAATGTACTATCCCCTCTCCTACTTTAATACAACTATGATGTCACAGTTGGGGTTACATACAGGGGTTGGCATGCTACGCACGCAATGCACTTTGAATTGAAAATTCTCCCAATATGGGGGTTGGCGTGCAATGCACTGTGCGTCGACCGCTTCTCATAGTGTTCAGCTGACATGTGCATGGTAATAATTTAAATATTTTTGTGAGAAAGTATGTCAGTTTCTGGTACCGTTTATTCGATATGTGGATGAATCTTAATTTATGTAATCCTAGTGAAATAAGAGAAATTTTGCTAAACAAAGAATCAGTTGATGAATGCGAAAGCGAATATTCCAACGATATTTGGACTGACAAATTAAATTTCATCATCCACGCTTTGGTATTTTTATACAAAAATTATATTTTAGAATGGACTATACAGATGACAACATTTTTGACTTGTAAATAGTTACCAATAGTGAATGCAAGTTAGGCCTAGTATGTGATTTTAAGTAATTTTTTCAAATGTTTAAACGACACAAATTGTTTTTTAAATGTGATTATAAAATTAAGATAAATAAATAAAAAACAAATGAAAATGAAAACTGTTAACAAGTTAAAAATTGTAATAAGTATAAACAATATTTATTCCTAGAGATTGTGAAGCAATAAATCATACAGAGATTGACTGAACTAACTTGATTGACAAAGGTAAACTAGTAGTTCTGTGAACAGTAGACCTCGCTCGTTGAAATAAGAAATGTGGTTTTGAGCTTAGGTTAAAAATACTGTGCCAGTAAGGAAGTAAGCAGAAGGTTTAGCCAGTGAAACATTATTTTAAAATTCCTGCGATTTCGGGGTTTCTATTTCTTGTTTTTTCTTTTCTTGAGCTTTAACTGCTAAAGATTTTCTTTTAGGGGGCATTGTGCGGGTTAATAATGCGTAAGGTAGCTAAAATTATCGCGTTATAGAGGGAAAACCTAGAATTAAATATTTACGAACTTAAATAACTAAAACTTAACAATGTATTTACAGTTCCATATCATATTCCAATATTAGAAATATAATGAAAACAAACGATGTTAAAGCGTCGTGATAGTGATCTCAACCCATGTATGAACACTTCCCACGGTGTCCAACGGTCATTTTTTGTATGTCCTTTATCGCCGCGAGGTTTCATTTTGTATTTCAAGTAAATCTAAGTCAAATACTTTTATGAAATTTACAATGATAATTTAAAAGTATACAGTTCAATTATTTGATTTATTCTCTACACTTTCTTATGGTAATATGTCATTTTTGGGCAAAGGATATATTCCTAAATTACTATTCAAAATAGGCCTAGTTTTGTTAGCAGTCTTATAGTAGGAACATCAAAACTGGTGTTTTCAAAATAAGAAATTTGAAATTGATAAATATTTTTATACAGTTCTATTTAGAAAAAATTACGAAACTTTTTTACATTTATGAAAAAAATTACAAAAAATGTTTATTACTTTTTTTATGTAGGCCTAAAGTTGAACTTTTTCCTTTCGTTACTGAACATTAGCTTGTTTCTTGAGTTATTGACTTTGTTAATTTTACTTAAATCATTTTTTTACTAGCATATATGAATTCTTTGAACCTTTATGTACAAAAAAGCTATGGAACACTTTTGAATTGGTTTAGAATAAACATATAAAAGCATGGTTAAAATACAAAAACTTAGACGATTTTTAACAAATTTGAAGTTTACGGCCATTTTGTGAGCTTACCATTAATTAGAGATACGGAAAAAATCAAGTATACAATTTTGCTGAAAATCAAATTTGCTACCCGCGAAATATTATTAATTTTTCAATTCGACTTGTGGTTAAGCCACAAACTGGCTTTGGAAAAAAGCTTACACCGAGAGAAACTGTCCGGCTGCCATTTTTATTTTATTTAAGGGGTGAAAATGGAAAAAAACCGTATATATACATCGCTCGGCCTAGGAATAAGGAACATTTATGCAAAAAATCTTCAAAATCGGTCAAGGTTTTGGACGTAATCGTGAGACAGGCAGACTCACAGACGAAATGCCGAAGTCGAGCTAAAACGGAGACCTCGCTTTGCTCGGTCAATAAAGCCATTGTATTTGGATAACCTAATAGAACTCCGATCCAATGCAATATTTCGTTCCACTGGAAATTCAACGATAGTGGCGCTATCTATTGGGGAAACGATGGAAGCTGTGTGAAACACCAATGCTTTTCTCTAGCGCTACCTCGCGGTGCGATCATGCACTATTTTCCCGACAACCTAATTTTCGCCACACTGCTGCCGTATGGATGCAAGATCTATTTATTATTCATGATCTATGATAAAGCTTAATAAAATAACCTAGTCTGAGCTTGAACTGGGATTTACAGTATGTTAGTACCAAAAAGGTTAAGTGGTTGTTATTAGTGTTGACGTTAAAATTTGTTTTGAATTGGTTTTTAAGTCATGTTTGGGAGCAATTGTACGCTTCATACGGTTCTAGGCAATGATAACTTAATCAGTTTTTCTCCAAAAAAAACTAATTCAAAATTTTGTAAGCCTACATAAAATGTACATACCTCAAGATTCTCAGATAGGTAGGGTTTTTAACAAACTAAATAATCATGAAATCTATGTAACCATAATGCATCTGAAATATGGTATACAGGTCCCAATTACTGTAGGTATAGGTTGCTTGCTATGACAGAATTTATGTCAATTCTATAGTGTTGTGTGGCTTTATTGTAGAGAAACGTTCAAATAATTCATATTATATGCAATTAAAAAATTTATTGACGTAAAATTGTAAAAGTCATTAGCTCAAGAAACAAAAAATGTTCAGTAACGAAAGGAAAATGTTCAAGTTTAGGCCTACATAACAAGTAGTAAACATTTTTTGTAATTTTTTCGTAAGCGTAAAAAAGTTTCGTAATTTAGTTCTCAATAGAACTGTATAAAAGAATTTATCAATTTCAAAGTTCTTATTTTGAAAACACCAGTTTTTATGTTCCAACTACAAGGGTGCTAACAAAAGTAGGCCTACTTTATAATGTAATTTAGGAATATTTGCTTTTCCCAAAAATGAAATATTATTATAAAGAATCAAAGAAAAGAACTATATACATGTCTTTTCTTAGTTCAAAAAAGTGTTTGAATAATCTCTACCTGAATAACAAAAGTGAGGACAAATGTCTGAACTTCCCATCCTTGCTACACATACAAAGAAAAGCGCGTAAACGGCCTATCTATTGCATGTTAGAAAAGTCCGTTGGGTTCGAAATTCAAACTTGGTTTGAGACCGTGAAAACACAGACTTTCCCACGGTCCTACACAACAAACCTGTCTAATAACCCATATTTGTTTCAAACTAAATGTTAGCTTGAATCATTCTCTACTCAATGGTAGCAAAAGATTTCTAAAAATAGAATGACATCACCCGTCTTTCACGTGTTATAAATAAGGCTGTTTATTGGTTGGGAAAGTAACCAATGCAAGGGTCTACAAAAACCCCCCATATCTGTAGATATATTTGACGGAATTTTGATTGGCTGGCAACTTTATTTAGAGGGAATTGTAACAGATCCAATGGTATATAAATTTAACTCAGACAAAGAACTGGGCGAGCTGTAGACAGAGAGGAAAGATGCCTTATTTCATTAAGTTTTGGGACAAAATCAACGCGACAATTGAGTTGTAAAAAACGAATAAACTGCAAAGGTGATTACGTATGTAAATAGACGTTTTAAAAAAAACTTGTAAATACAAAAATTAAAGTTTAAAATCATTTCCTTTCAAAGGGTTTTTGATTTATTGCGATTGAATGATTTTTAGTGGGTGAAATATCAATAAAAGTTGAGTTGTCACAGACTACACAATTCACTACGGCAGGGCGTTGAGACTACTCAATTTGAGTGGTCTGACAGTTAGAGGGTTAATGAAGTTGTTGTTTCATTGGAAAATTGAAATTCATTATTAGGGCATGGTGTATGATACATTATTCTTCTAGCAGCAATGAAAACCTAATGAGGGTAAATTGGGCAACAAAAAGCAACAAACAATAGCCAAACACAATGACGATAGTGAGCGTTTTGTTTGTTAAAAAATTACTTCTACAACACAGTATCTACTTACCTTCAGTGTTATATATCACCCACAAAATTTAAAGTCTCTTGTAAGCATAAATACAAAACAGGATAAATAACCCCACTACTATTTCACGATGTGACACCATATTTGATTAGTAAAGCAAAACAAAAAATTTGGAAAAATATTAAAGAAAGTTTATTCTATAGGGCCTAGTTACTGCAATTACTATAGCAACAAAATAACAATCATGTTGAAATAATTTCAAAGAGTAGAGCATTAAGACTCTAAAATGATTGTTATTTACAAACATTCTTATTAATAATTAGGCCTATGCCTATGTACTACTACCACAGTACAAATATCATTGCATAAATTTATCAAATAATTAACGAGAAAGTAAAATGGAAATGCAATGTAAAATTCAGTGTAAGCCTCCAAGTGAAAAATTCGTATATAAATTATTTAAATGTTATTATGCCACTAAATTTTAGATATATAATATAGTTTAGACATGCAAATCAGAAAAACCAATTTAACTAGTCTTAATTTGGTTAGGAACAAGAAGAGCGTGTACCATGTCAAATAGCCTAGGAATAACCTACAAGCCAGGAAATTATTTATGTATTGTAGGAGCTTCATAATAATCAAAATGTTAATGAATCTATTAGAATGGATATTTACAAGAGCAAAGCAAATCCTACAGCGGATCTAAATCAGAAGACAAGAGAAAAGTCGACGTTCGACAGGATGTGATAGCGAGATGAATTGAAAACTAAGTATGTTGGTGTCGAGGCAACGAAAATATTAGACAATTATGTCCAGTAGGCTATAGAAAATAAGAAAGGCAACGTAAATAAATTAAGAAATTTAGTATTAGAAATCCGATGTTATTAATATGTAATAAACACTTTAAGCACTCGTGATTTTATTAACATATCAATAAGACGAACAGTTTAAATGGGTAGGCTTCAGACTAGGAAAGTAGGTATGAAAGTGAGTTTGTGCCATCAGTCGCTAGAACTCTCAGGGCGCGTTATGCCGAGTGTGGGACAAGGATGGGAGGAGGAGAGACAGAGAGTCCGACTGTCATGTGACCGCCAAATCCTAGCGGCTGATGGCGCAAACACACTGTTATACCTGCTTCCCTGGTCTGAATTTTTAACATATCGAGCATCGATCATGGTCTCCAGAACACAATTTGAGGTGTCATTAAAAATTTTATATGTACACTGTATATGTATATATATGTTGGCATTGTAATGGTCACATTTTAAATCTCATTCGGGACACACTTTGGTTGTCTAATTGGCTCA
>JAGFPH010005099.1:34848-48825 GCA_018207615.1 Philaenus spumarius
ATACATTTCTTGAAGACGCAAAATAATTACAGTAGAATCATTTTTTTTATATAAACAAATAATAAAACATAAAAGCAGACTGTAAAAGTAGGTAATATAGAAGCAGACTTAAAAAAACATATTAATATATGAGCGTGTGTAAAGGGTGAAAATTGTACAGAAACTTTGTTTCAACGAGTGGTGCGTTATAAGCGAACAATATGAAGCGGTATTTGAAATTATAAACAGTTCGATAAATAAATAAAAAAGAACATAATAACAGGACATAGCACAATTTAATATGTATCGAGAACTTAATATGATAGTATATATAGTGATCATGGAAGCAATTGGAAGAGAGAGAGGGGATCAATCTGTGTATGTGAAAGAACACAGATATCAAAAGATACGGAACGCAACAGAACGTACTAATAGCGGTGGAACGAGACAGAACGTACTGGTAGCATTGGAACGAGACAGAACGTAGAGAAGCAAGCAGGGACTTCTATCAAGATGGCGATATAGTTCATGTATGTTGCATGAAGCCGGCGAGTGTTACTACAAGAAAAATGTAGTTTTCGTTGTAAAATAGTGACAAATTTGGTCTCAATGTGAAGTAGATGTACTTTAGAGGTGGAGTGATTGAAGAAATTAGAACTGATCATGTAAATTGGCTGTTTCTCGACTAATAACTTTTCGATGTGCCTTGGCGGGACAAGCGTGGGGTAGGCTTCAGAAGTGAATTGTATTTACGACAAAAATCCTAGGTAAAGAACAGTGCAACGAATCTAATAAGTGAAACTGTAAGTAAAAATGGCCATAGGACATATTTTTAGTCTGCAAACATAAAATTTCTCATTTAATAAAAACTAACTTCTTTTAATTTCTATTGCGTCATCACTTAAGATATGGATCACAAAACTTTGTATAATTGTAAATAATTTTTTGACTTGTTTATATATATTTGTATCATTATGTTATGTTTCTTAATTGCTGTAAATATTCACTTTTAATCATGTTTGAGTAAATAATAGTTGTCTTGCTGCAATGCCTTGAATTTCTTTATATAGCCACGAATGTCCGTTTAGCCATTACTTTAATAGCCAGGTATTCACCCCTAAGAAAATAGAATTAATTAACAAATATTTTTCAGTGATTAGTAATTACAAGTAAATATATGCAAACAGAGCATAAGTGAGGTTATATGTGGATTATCGCAAATATTATGATTGTTATTTTTTTTATTAAGATTATGGGAGTCAAGTGAAGGTGATTTTTAAGGTTTTAAGAGTAAGGTGAGTTGAAGTAAGGTGAAAAATATAATATTGTTCTACGTTGAAGTTGGGAGAAAGATGTTATGGAGAGTTAAGGTGGGCGATGATTTATTATTGAAGTAAGGCAATAGGCCTAGGAGGTACATAAGTGATTTTAAGTATTAGGCTACATGAGCGACGATTTTTGTTTTTAAGGTGAATAGGTAAAGGAGGTGATGAAGAGATATTAATGATTATTAGATAATCCACATATAGCGTTTTTATTTTGATTTAAAACATATTTTTTTTTAATTTTTGAATTTTTCACCGAACCCCATTTTTTTTAACACAGTACAACTTTCTCATTATTTTTATTATTATTTTTGTAACGCTTAACGTTACAAAATGGCTTTCCCAACGTGGGGCTGATAAACGAAAGAAGTTATTTTTAGTTTTTGTAACGCTTAACGTTACAGCCTTACTGGTTCTTTTAACTTTTATTATAACTGTTGTTATAAAATATACGAAATAATTTGATTTGAACACGTAACATTGTTTATCATCTTAGTTTTGAGGTTATTAATAATCCTACACCTTTATTATAAACTAGGGGAGACCCCTGCGTGCTCCGCACGCCAACCCCCAATGGAACTTTCTAAAAACATATTTTATGTTTTATTTATAATAAAGGTGTAGTATTAATAATAACCTCAAAACTAAGATGGTAAATAATGTTAAATGTTCAAACCAAATTATTTCTTATATTTTATAACAGCAGTTAATATTGTTTAAAAAAAACAGCAAGGCTCAGGTCTACACTTTAAAACCCTAACCTAAAAGCTAGAAATATACAAAAATAGTTGCTCCAAATTTTGAAATCAGCTGTTAATGGAAATATTATTTAAAGCAAACTGCTATATATTATCTGTTATTTTAATCAATTGGTTGCTATGGTAATAAATGTAAATACATGTGTTGGTTTATCATTCTAGGCCTAACCTAAGATTTTTTTTACAACTAAATTTACAAATATTGAAATAAAAAAGGTTTCAATCGAAATGAATTATAGCCTATGTTACTCAGGGATAGTGTAGCTTTTTATTAGTAAAACAATTTTTTCAATTGGTTCAGTAGTGCCAGAGATTACCCCCTATATACAAATAAACAAACTTTACCTCTTTATAATATTAGTATAGATAAAACATAACATATCTTTTTAGAAGGTTCCATCGTGGGTTGGCGTGCGGAGCACACAGGGGTCTCCCCTAGTCAATGACATCCTAAAAGTGTTTACAATACATGAATACAATGTACTACACAATGCACAACATTTTTATTGGCTCACGAAAGTCTTTGTAAGATGGGCTCTAACTTTTGAAAAATATATTTTCTCTCTAAACTTTTGATTGTAGTACTTAAGCTGTAGATTTAGAAACTTGTGTGAAACTTTTGAGAATAGCACGCGGCACTGGCCAAGGTCACGCCGAGTAGCCGCCATCTTGAGCGGCCAACCGGCCTCACCGTCGCGGCGAGCCCATAGTATCCACTCTATATAACTCTGTCCTCTATGTGTCACTTATGCGCCACAGACATTAACTAAGTGTGCGAGTTGGAAAATTGGAGTCAAACTTGGCAGTGACAGAGGCAGAAGCTCTGCGCACCTGTACCCATTGTCATAGAGACACCCCCTCCTATCACAACCTGTGCAGTCAAGGAGTCAAATTTTTCACATCCTACATATTTCAAGCGTAGAGTTAGACACGACGTATCTATTGTGAAAATAACTAATTTGAATTCAACGCTTATAATAATTATTATAGTGTATTTGTTTTCTTTGCATCTTATATTTATTAATATTGAATAAGTGAAATTATACGAACTCCACCATACCGAAGAAACAGAAGCAATTTAAATATAAGTGTCGGGAATTAATGTGCAATTCTATTGTTCGGCTATGCCAACATTGACTACTCTATTTGTAATATTATATAGGATAATATGTTAATAATAATATTAAATATTACCTTTTAATGTTCCGTCTTGTGACTTTTTGGTCGTTCGAATGTTACGACGCGTTTCGGGACCGCAATCCCATTGTCAAGTACACTTACACAAACACAATAAAACACATAACACGTTTAAAAAACACACAAAAACACCACAGTTACAACAATTTTAAAAACTTAATTGTGCCGGACAATTTCGTCGTGTAAGTCGTAGTGTGGTCCATGGTACACTGTCGTAAACTGTCTAACGAAATATATTACTGTAGTTAGAAAACCGGTTTAAAATAGCCTAGGGCTGTGTCATATAAACTATTACTTTTAAAATCCAGCTGATCGTTTAATAATTTAGACGGATTGTTATTAAACTCCTTATAAATTTCGAATTCTTCTAAGGCGTTCAAAAGTCTACCTTTTTTGCAAATATGAAGTGGAACCAGATTTTTGTTGAAATTAGTGTATGAATGATTACTATTAATTAAATGTTGAGCAAAGTTAGATTTTAATTTATGCATGTTTGTATGCGGTAAATGTTCATTAAAACGGTCTTTGAATGCCCTACCCGTCTGTCCCACATAAATACTGTCACAATCATCACAATTGATTTTGTAAACACCCGACTTCTTTTCGATTGGAATTACACGTTTGGGTCGTAATAATTTTTGAATATTATTGTTGGTGCGAAAAGTGACGGTAATATCATATTTCGAAAATGTATTTTTCACCATATGCGGAACGGTGTTAGAATATTCCATGGATACGAATTTTTTATTCTTATTCTTAGACCGTGTGATAGGGTTCTGTTTATTTCTTATATGATTATGCAAAAGTTTATCAATCATTGCTTCATGGTATCCGTTCGCTTGGGCTATATATTTAATGGTTTCCAATTCATCGTTGAAATCGTGTTTATCCAATGGTATGGTGAGAAGGCGGTGTATGAAACAGTTGTATGCTGACATTTTTTGTGATATTGGATGGTGTGATGTGGCATGAATGGTGGTATCAGTAGTGGTAGATTTTCGGTAAATTTTATATTTTAGTTTATCATATTCCTTGGTCATAGTCAAATCAAGAAAGTTTATTTTATTATCTATTTCGGTCTCCATAGTGAATTGCATTTTATGGTTGATTTTGTTGAGATAAAGTTTTAATATTTCCGCCTGACGTAAAGTGCCATCAAACACGAGAAAAGTATCATCAACATATCTTGTATAAAATAATATTTTTGTTTTATGTGGGTTGTGATCAGACATAATAAATTCGTTTTCTAAATGGTTCAAGAATATGTCCGCCAAAAGTCCGGATAGCGGTGAACCCATAGCGAGACCCTCGTTTTGCACGAAAAAATTATCGTCAAATGTAAAATAATTTTGGTTCAAGACGACCTTAAGTAATAACAGGAGTTCGTCAATTTGTGATGTGCTGAGCTTATTATAGCTGATTAAATTATTTTTCAAGATGTCAATAGTATCTTGGACGGGTACGTTAGTGTAAAGATTCACTATATCAAACGAAATTAGTTTATGTCTGTGAAATACGTCTAAGTGTTTTGTTTTTTCAACAAAATCAATGCTACTTAAAACACGTTAGTTATTATGTAAAACGATGTTATGTTTTATCTGTTGTTCAAGTTTTTTTGATGTCCTGTATCCTGGTGCGGTTGTATAGTTAATTAATGGACGGATTGGAATATTTTCTTTATGTATTTTGGGCAGACCTGTGAACTGAGGAGCGAAGGCATTGATCGGTTTTAAATATCGTCTGGTGGAGTCATCCAACAATGACGTGCATCTATTGATGGTAGAATTTAATTCTTTAACGAATTTCTTTGTGGGGTCAGTGGGTATTTTCACGATGTTATTAACATTGAAAAAATCATACGATTTTTGGTTATAATCTTGTTTACGAATAACGACTATGGTATTGCCTTTATCAGCTTTTGAAAGTATGGCATCATTGTTTTCTAATTTGTTCTAATCATTCCTTGTTTGTCTTTCCTTCGCCTCATATACGATGTGTTTTAGGTACTTCCACATTCTCAAGAATATTTTGTGTTTGATTAGAAGTGTCCAAGGGTTGATTCAGACAACAGTTGGGATATTTAGAACTGTTTTTTTCCAAGGTATTACGAGATTGTTTCTTTAAATTTATTTCAGCATCTTTGCTGTAGGAACTATGTGGGGAACAATGACTATTACGTTTTCCAGACTTTGGAGCGTCAGTTGCAACTATATTAACTAAATTATCTTCATTTTCAATCATTTCATTTGCATTCATACTATCAGAACTATCATTATTTCCCCTCTTTACTTTTACATAACTCATCATCTCTTATGACTTCAGAATCAATATCACTTTGTTCACTTTCAGTATCATGTTCACTTTCTTCAATATAGTCCGGGTCAATTTCACTATCATCTACAATATCTTTATCAAGTTCATCTTCTAAAATTTCGTTCACAAAATTAGTCAAATTTTCATTAAATTGTCTTGAGCTACTGTCCAAAACACGCCTTCTTCGAAAACCAGCACTACTGGATGGTCCAAACAAATTATTTAATAAATCTTGGTCTTTATCCATCATAAAAATTCAACGTTCAACTTAATAAGAAAAATAAATTTGAAATTACAGTCTGAAAAAATCACCAAGAAATCTCCAAATACAAAATGTAGTCTAGAAATAATAAATCACACAATAATTTAACAATATAAAACGAGTATACACAATTTTAAACTTAATTTCAAAGTACAAATGAAATCCAAAAAACCACACAACTACTACGGAACGTCTCATGGACCACTTAAACACTAACGTAACTACTTCGGAACGTTTCTCGTACCGAGATCACTAAATAACTCAGGAAAGAATATCACTGTGTTTATGCGGAACCGGCTCATAACTGACCAAACTAAGTGAGGAAGGTACTAGGAGGGCCAAGCGCCAGGTTGCATTTTGAGGGAGAAACGGAAAATAAAAATTCCCACGTGGTCTGACAGACGTTCCGTAGTAGTTAAGGGTTAAAGTAAATAAATGGACCTGGACCCTTCTACCTTTTTGCAACAGATAGTAGACCCATGGATTTGGATCCCTCTATTACATATTGAACCAACACTGTAAAAGAGAGACAGCTGGATTAAGACCATTCTACAATAAATATTACAAGAAGAGCTGAATGTCATTTATTTGAAACAGTAAATCATATTTATATTATATTGCAGTAACAATAAACAAATTCTAGAAAGCTTGAGACTAGTGTTGCCCTTTTTGTTAATAATAACATTAGATAGAAACAATTAATGAAGTTACTTAAATTGTTTAATGAAAGTTACATCAAAATGTACACCATCATAGGATAGTACTTTCTCACCATAAGTTTCATGTAATAAATTGGTGTTTTCTGTAGCTGATTTGCAAATCTTTGCTCTAAATTATTTTGTATAAGTTCTTGGGAGATAAAAACAGAGATGTATTCTAACCACTACAGCTTGCTAACAAACTTTTTATTGTGTGCTACAGTTTTTGTGTGAAATTTTTCTCACAAAAATGAGTCTCATTCCTTTTTGATTAGACCTCATATATTTGATCAGCACATTGAATTCTTCTCTTTAGTTCTAGTTACTCAACTAGAATGCCTCAACAAACAAATGTAACTCATCTATTTGTCTCACAATGATGTAATATTTTTGAGCCACTGAAAGAAATGAATTTAGAACGAAGAATCTCATATTTCAAAAGTAGAAAACATGAATGCTTAAACACTAGGGGATTTTATGGAACATAACTTTTTGGTGTTCAATCTAAACCTAAGTACTTAATAAACCAGTTACAATCTTCAATATAGGGTAAATTTTCAAGGAATTAATAATATTCCTTAATATTAATATTAATAATTAATATTAATTATTATTAATTCCTTGAATTAATAATATTAATATTCAAGGAATTAATAACTGAACTGTGAGGGAAACAAGTAATGTTTTCAATTTCAAAACATTTTCTGTTGGGAAACATTCATATATAATAGAATGTGTCTGTATGAATAGTACAAAACAAATTCTAAAAACCTTATTAGAAACTATCTAGCCCTTAACATATTCAGATGGCTGTTTTGTTTATTTCTACAACAGCTGATTTTAGCCAACTCATATGATTTACATGACATTATGTAGTCTACACAAAATTATTTTGACCACATCACATACAAAATTATTAGTACTTTGTTTTTCTTCAAATACAACAACATAAAACAGTTTTATTTTGTGCAAATAGTATATTATTATTAGTTTGAGACAAACTACTTTATACCACACAAGCTTAAAATTTAAGTTTTCAAGCATTCTATCCTTATTTTTATCATTGAGTTATGGTTAACATTTCCAAGAGAAATAATCATACTTGTCACAAGTGTCTCAATCATTGCCCCTGTCCTACTGATAAAAATTCACGCTGTGGGTTTAATGTGTATTTTGCTTTATGTGGTAAAGAGAGAAATTTAAAAAAAAAGAAACATAGACAAAAAGAGAATGTTAGTGACAAAACACCAAGAAAAAACCACACAGAAGATACACCACCAAAAAACAGAAGATTTAGTTTAAATACATACATTACAGAAAAAAACGAATGTGATAATTATTCTGGTGATAGTTTTCTTGTTGAAAAAGAAGAAACCAATATTGAGTTAGGAAGTGTTGTTCAGGAAGGTAAAGGATCTCCGGTACAACAAAGGAATTCCTTCGAACAAGAGTTGAAATTAATTATCGCTAGGCTTGACAACCTAGAATCTAAATTCTCAAAACTTGAAAATAAAGGTGGAAATAACACAGACAGTGACTATAGGTTAGGGTTTAAAACACGAAATTCAAGAAGTACAGTGAGCATAAATAAATGGAAAACTGCCAGAGATGGAAAACAGAGGAGATATTTATCAAGAACTGATAATAGACGAAGTGGAGGTAAGAAGATGAAATCATGGCAGATTAATTCACGTGGTCCATCACCTGATGGTTATGAAACTTCAGTTTCCGTACAAAGAAGCGGTAAGAAATACACACGATATTCAGATTCGTCTAGTTCAGAATCTGAGGAAGAGTAGTCATTATGAGTGAAATAACAGTTATTTACTGTCACCTATAAACTTGTTTGTTTTATGAACTTGATCATTTACTAAAAAAACAAAGATACATTTTTCATTTCGGTTTATTTTTTAAATATCAACAAAATAGGCCTACAATCAATATTGATCAAAGCTTGTTTTATTTTCTTCCTTCTGTTATAACAAATACAGTACCAGAAGTTGCTTATTATTTGTATAGTTGTAATAGTATCATTATAATTACATTATTTATTACAATTTAACACTTATAATCTTTATAAATAAAATTGAAACTTGAACTGATGGACATAATGAAAAATAAACACTATTTATAGGCCCCCCTAAATAATAAAATAATCACAGTTGCTAAAAAAAGACAAAAATGTATTTATTTGTCAAACGGGTTTCAAACCTAAATCCGTATTATTGTTATTGTTGGTTACAGTTTCTCACTTATCACTAACATAATGAGAAAGTACTCAACTATATATAGGTCTAATTATTATGTATGTTTCTAATTTGTAAATTTTTCTCTTCTTTTACATCATTATCACCGTACTGTAATCTTATTGGTCATATTCACACCACGCCCCTACTGAGACACTGCGTACATACGATTGAGTGCTGTCTTATTTAGTTAGTTATAAGCGTGTAATCGTCACTGATGATCACTGGCCATCGAAACACGTTTAAATATTAATGATTTTTGTGAGAAACTATGTTCACTTTATTTATATGTATACTCGCTTTGCTCACAAACAACTGTGGCGAAGCAAATGCAAGCAGATTATTGCATACTCGGAAATTTTCACGGAAATTATGATCGATTAGGCCAGATGCACTTGAATTCGGTTAGTGGTGTCCTTGATACTGACGCATGTGCTGTAAAGTCAGATTTTTTACATGAATGACAGGAATTTGTGTATATAATGCAAAAACTATTGTAATTTGTTTTCATAATTTATGTTATTTCCTAAAAATTAATCACTTAATTACAGAACGTTATTGTCATCAAAACGATTTTGTTTTTACAAATTATTTTCGAAATCTTTTCTAACCAGATTAACTTAAATTTTTGTAAGATTCATAACTGCCACTTTATCTAGCCTTCAAGTATAGGCTAAAACAACCTTAAAAACTTATTAGGTGATAGCATCTGCTAATCTTTATTCATTAGAAACAGAAGCAAATCCTTAATTTGTCCAAGCAAGTGGTTGAAATCACCAGAACATTCTATCCTCTCTAGAAAATGCTAGAAGAATAAGCATTTGCTTATGGTTTTTATTCGGCAGGGACAATATTAATGAAAATTTTAAATATCCACAAATCAAAATTAATGTTTATTTAAATAAAATTACAAGTGAAAAAACATGGACCAAGACCGGGAGTTGAACCCGGAAACCTTTACGTTTCCGTCGTAACGCTCTGCCAACTGAGCTATCCTGATCACTCCAGATATTGGACGATGTTATCTCATTTGTACAATTTTAGTGCAATTATTGAACTAACAGACTGAATACCTCGTGTCCTATACGACCTTGAAAACAATCTTAATTTTTTTTTAGGTTACATTGATCAGGGTGGCTCAATTGATAGAGCGTTACGACGGAAACATAAAGGTCCCGGGTTCAATTCCTGTTCTTGGTCCATGTTTTTTCACTTGTAATTTAATTAAATATCCCTTGCTGAGGAAGTGTGTAGGCAGAAAAAAAAAAAATATTAATTTTTATTGTTTGAATAATATATTTTATAATACTCTTCACAATCTTTTAAAATTTTATGACTGATTTGGGAACAATTTTCAAATATTTTTTGTCTTTCTGAACTTAAATCTTCCTGGCTCGTCGACATAGATTTATTTTTATGTGTTTCTTGTGTTTGTATTTGCATTGTTGCCGTTTTCGAATCGTTTTTGTTTTGTTTCATATCTTTGCTAACTTCTTCTATTTTCTCTGGATCATCCTTGACGTCTTCAAGTTTTGTTTCTAAATTTGTCAATTTTTCGACTATTTTTAAAAACTGATTTTTATAATCCGGTTCTTTTTTATTTGTATCATCGTCCAACTTGTGCATGTACTTTATAGTGGAATCATTGTCTTTCGAGTTTTCTTTATCTTCATTTCCGTTTCTAGGTGAATCTGTTGTAAAACTAACTCTTCTTTTACTAGATAGCCTTTTATTGATCAGGAGTGGAATTATTTCATTCTTCAAGCTTTCCGATCGAGGCACTCTATGGTATCCATTGCAATCAGTTAACTGCGGATCTTTGAAGAATTCTGAATTTTCCTCGTGGCAAAGCAATTTGATTTTTCTTTCCTCCGTTTGAGTTTCAACAGGTAATCTATCTTCAACCTTACTTTGTGTTTCCGGTTTCATTGCACAACATTGAATTAGTTCTTCGTTAAGTGTTGACATTTTAAATTTACTTCCTACATTTACATCTGTTTCCGCAGTTCTAAATTCAGAATCTTCGGTCGATACGTCGCTCCTGATTTGCTGTGCACTCTGACCCTCACTTTCATCTAAAACTATGATATAGGCACTCTCTTCTTTGTCAATTTTGCTTTTTCTGTATTTCTCTTTTCTACTTCTCGGTTCCAACGAACAATAGAAACTACAACCGATTCCAGGGTAGTTATTTGTACGAGCCTTCTCATCCAAATGTTGTTTTTTAAAGTCGTGCCTCTTACTTCCCCATGAAAGTGGGATGCTGGATTCTGTAGTTTGTGACGAGTTTCCTAGCACTTTACTGTAACGTTCTTTTTTCCGTTTTCTCTTATTCTGTTTGCAAAGATTGTTATGTTTTAAATAATTAGACCATTTTTCGTTGCCAAACAAGCATGCAAAAAGGCTAGGCTTGACTTCATCCTTATTACCTTGTCTGTTAGCCATTTATTTTTTTGTTTGAAAATTGTGTTCTTGTTTGGAATTAAAGACAATTATTTAAATTATTTTTTTTTGTTTAAAATAAGTACAAATGAAATTAATAATTTTGAAGTAAACAGAAATTTATTTTTTAAGTTACTTATAATTTTGTATCTACATTTTAAAAAAAAACTCCAGACGGAAAGGATTCTTAACTTTTGGTAACCATGGACACTATATATGTTGAAAAGACTCATTGTTAGCTCTGTGGTTATAAAATGGTATCATGACTTTAGTGTCAAGGCAATACATGACACACCATTTGTCGTATGAAAACCGTAGTCTTAATCCTTGGAGCGCTGAAGCTCCTATTCTTAAAATGTAGCCTAACGCTTATTAGCGAATTTCCATAGGAAAAATGAGCTATTGCAGTGGCCCTTATGGTAAGACCCAAGGTCGGAAGTAGCAAATGAGCACCGATCATGGTCCCCAAAACACGTTTTGGGTTGTAATTAAAAATCATATATATATGTATATATGTGTTCGCACTCTAGCGGCCGCATTTTAAGTCCGATTTGGTTCAAATTTGGTACACATATTGGTTGTCTATGTGGCTCGGTTGAGTTCGTTAGCCAAAAAAATCCAACAACCGGAAGTAAGTTTTTGACCAGAAGTAACTAATTTTTGGGATTTTTACTATGAAAATGAAATTTTTTCAGAGTGTTTTCTAAAAATATAAATGTAGGATGTTAATCTGCACATTTTTTTTTTTACACGACCTTATAGCTCGCTTGGTTCCCCCAAAATCGATCAAAACGTAAAATACCATAAAAGTACCCGGTTCGAAGCCAAGTGGTGCAAACTCGCAAGGCCACTAGGCGCAAACAAATTCTACTAATATATTGCGTACACACAGACAGCTGTTCAACGCCTTCGTGAGTAGACCTATTTCCCAAATTGTTGGTTGAAACCCTAAAACATAGGCCTATAAACTTAATTTTGGAAATTTGCTCAACTCATGTCAGCGGTCCAGCTGCGTGGTCGAATTATTTTATTTTGAAAATAAAAACACATTTTTTTTACATCTGTTTTCTTTATTTAACCTTGAGTACCTTTAGGAAAAAACAACAACAATAGAATAGCAATGAAGTGGAAACTGTAATAAGGAAGCCAAAATTAATTATTTAGGATTTTTTAATTTTATTTTTTATTTTTTCACTTACTGTACATTTATGTATGTAAAAACAAAAGTAATAATAACAAACAGAAACTATAAACTTCAAGAGCGTAGCACAGACGATACTCAATCACAATGTTAGTAAACAATCCGCCATTACAGTTTAGCGAAGTATTCCGCTTAGCGCGTAGAGAGTCGCTGGTGTATCAGCAGTCAGTAAGCAAAACATACGAAAACATCGAATTGTATCGATTGATATTGTCATGATAAGATAGTGTTTCTACGTAGTGAACCAACATTCTTTTGCATTCTAGCCGAGTTTTTGTGAACTAGAATTAATACAATGATTCTTTTTGGGATGGAGCGAGATATCTCGCTTAGCGCGGTACGGAACAATTTCATGCGGCGAAGAATTCCGCTTATAGCGCTTGAAGGGTTAACAAATTTTTAGCTACGACGCTTAATGTCACAAATCAATTGAGTTTGATTGTTAAGATAGTGTCATGTATATACCACATGTTTGACACTTGTAAAAACTAATTGTCGTTACATTTTCAATTTGTTCTTGTTTAGTAACTTGTTTTAGTAAATCAGTAGATCTTGTTGTTCCCTCTCAGGAAATTACATTGTATTGAATGAGCTCCATCTCACTGCGGGGTAGATGGAAAAGATATAGTTGATGACGTTTAAAAGGATACAGCACACCTCGTACCTGTTCTTCCTGCTCGATATTCACCGGTGCAAGATGGCACCACCCACCTGGCTGCGATTGAAATGGTTTATATATCTGAGAGAAGGTCAGTCAGTTTTTCTGAATTCAGCTAGAGGAATAATAGCCTCAGCCCTTTATCAGGACGTAACGAGAACTAAATCCACATTTGCTGCAAGGGCCACAATTGGCCGACATCTTCACTGATTTCATCTAACAGACTCGCCTACATGTCAGAGCTGCTTGTAGGAACAAGAAACTCGGATACACATCTTGCTGGAATGTTTTACTCGAAGTCCAGCAAGTAAATTTTTAAAACAATAGTCACCAGAGAGGAAGGGCTTAAAGGAGTACCAAGAAGTTTTGAGCTTTGGGAGCGGCAGTGTACTCTGGACATCAACTTTACAAGAAGTAAAATATAATTAAAATCTAGGAGTTTATTCACCCAATTCCAAATATTTTACAATTTACAAAAAATTTAACACAAATTTGTTTGAACTCAGTATATTTAGGTCAAATCATCATTGTAGTAAATCATTAAACAGGGGATGTACGTATCATCAGGTAACTTGAACTGTCTAAATTTATTTCTAGGGTCAGGAATATTGTTCTCATCAAGAGTCAAACTCATGTCCAACACATTTGATTCAAACTTCCATGTATAGCTGTTGTTATGACTGTTGAACATGTTGTAACGTTCTTGAATTCTTCTTAAATTGTCTTCACAACAAACCTGGAAATATAACATTTTGTTTAAGACAAATCCACACTTGAATGCTCATAATATCCTACAAAGGCTAGTTTGATAACTCGTGTGAACGAAAATTGTGACTAATTTTTAATATTTGAAAAAATTAATAATAGCATAAATTAAATTAAATACACTCATCCAACC
>JAGFPH010005099.1:73825-84393 GCA_018207615.1 Philaenus spumarius
ACTTTGTACTTTGGGCCTGATCTTAATGTAACATAAAAAGAAGAGAAGAGAGGATAATACATGCTTATTTTATTTTGTTACAGGTACTGCGGTACAAGGACAGCATCAAGGTAAAAGTAAGTAGGCCTACGCAGTTAATGTATGTAGTCAGTGTAAGTCTATGGTGTAACACATTCAGGGAAATTTTGTATCCTGCCGTAAAATGTCAAAACGGTGAAAAAGCAGGGAAATTGAACTTGATGATGTATTTGAAGAGAATGTTGTATGCTCTAGTTTGATGACATAATAAAGATTAGTGTGGGATTTGGTAATTGTTTACTATTACTTTCTGACAAAGTAATAGTAAACAATTACTTAAGAATTTCTCCAGGTGTGTTTCTCAAGAAGTTCCAAACTTGTGTTACACCTTTATGTCCTTTTATTCAACTGTTGTCTCTTATTCTTTTTATATTTCTTTTGAGGATGCTGACAAACTCGTTCCATTGAATTTGTTGAACCTGTTCATGTCATAGAAAAAATGAAAGCGGAGGGAGAATTAGGCTAGCTAATATGAGGAAGGTGGAAGCTTGGTTTTCTTCCTAAAATATAATACTCAATATAATTTAAAGTAAAAACCTTATCTGCTTGGTGAAACTCTACAATAGGATATAAAAAAACCATTTGGTAAAATTTCAGAAATAAAACTTTTATTTAATTAGGTAGGCCTACATATACAGAGTGTAAAATAAGTTGTGACACACCTCGATATAATTTAAATAAAT
The DNA here is from genome assembly GCA_018207615.1 of Philaenus spumarius. Taxonomy (NCBI): domain Eukaryota; kingdom Metazoa; phylum Arthropoda; class Insecta; order Hemiptera; family Aphrophoridae; genus Philaenus; species Philaenus spumarius. Next base: position 74,587 of record JAGFPH010005099.1, read on the forward strand.
TGCTATATGAACGGAAAACCTCTACCATCATACCTATTATAACATTTTTTCTGGTGTTAAGGGGGTTGAAAATGGGGGGCAACTTTAATTTTTTAAATGGCAAAACCTATCTTGTAACATATTATTGGAAATCACTTAAAACACCAAGAATGTCTGTGGTAATAAAATTAAAACCGGCTGATGAATTCATTCGCTAAGCTAAAAAATGTTATTTAGAGTAAGTTTTATAACTTTCTATTACTTAAAAGACGGAATGAGATATGTAAACTCTGACCTTGGGACGGGTATTCACCATCAGGGGGGGGGACCTTAGAAAATCTATTTACAAAATCCCAGAACCCCCTCCCCACCTAGCACCTCATCTCAAATGTTTAATGCACATATAAGGCTTGCGATTTATCAAAATTTAATTGAAGCCCTTTAAAAACCATGAATTTTAAGAAATTAAAAATCTACCAAAGCATTCGTTCGCTACGCTCAGGCTACAAGTAAAAAAATAAAAGTTAAAGTGCAGTATGCAATCGATAACATAAATTATTATTATTTTTTATCAGAGCGTTCCTTGTTATCATTCTGTAATCAGGGTAACTTAGCTCTAATTTATTAGATTATTTCATGCTGTTAACGTTGACTAATTTTGAAATATTGACCTTTGTAATAAATTGCTATTTGCATTGTGCTATAACGTAAATTCTAGAAAATAATGTACGGAAGACCAATTTTGTCAGAGTCCATTACACATTTTTAAGTTGGTGGTATGAGGGGCACGGGGGGAGGGTTGTTTTGGGATTTTTTAAATAGGTTTCCTAAGCCCCCCCCGTCAGTAAATAACTGTCCTTATATCATATTTTGCATATTTTCTCCCGTCTTTTAAATAGTATAATAAGTTATAACAATAACTTGCTAAATAACATTTTTGAGCGTAGCGAATGAATTCGTCAGGTAATTTTCATTTTCTCACCACAGAAATTCTTGGTTTTTTAAGTCCTTTCGAATGATAGGCCTTTGTCACAAGATAGGGGTTGCCATTTAAAAAAAAGAAGAAACTTCCCCCTTTTCAAAATGGGGGAGGACAACATTTTTAACCCCTCTTAAACACCAGAAAAAGTATTATAATAGGTATTGCAGAGGTTTTACGTTGATATAGCAATCCATTTAAATTATATCGAGATCTATCGCTACTTATTTCACACTCTGTATAATTAGATGCCTAACGGCAAAACATGTGTAGCTAATTAATTATAAGTTTTATTTGTGAAATTTTACCAAGTGTTTTTTTGTATCCTATAATACTCAATGTGAGTATGTCCTGTAATGCTATATTAACCGTTTTAGTGAGCCAGGGAAATTTCTGTAAACAGGACAGTGAAAATTAAGACAGTATTTCTGTTGACAGCCTGTGTACATTACGATTGTGTTGTATTGTTCTGGCTTTAACAATCTCGGCTTACGTTTGTTTTCAGTATAAAATCTTTATAAATACTTTCTGTGATGGCAGGTGTGACAAGATGTAGTACAGTGTTTAAGTATAATGTCGTATCTGTAAATTTATTATTACTGTAGTTTCTTTTGTGTTCCGCCACATTATCGTCCCTTCAGGTTCAATCGTTGTGTTATGTTAAATGATGAGCTTCCTACAATGATATTCAGAATTTGAATAAAAACTCTGTTTTATTGTCAATCTTTCGGAAAATTTCATCAATCCTCTTTGATCAGCTCGCACGCATAACCGTATGAAAGAATGAGTCCGCCTTGTTCGGTCGATTGTATGGTTTTTTAGCGATGATTGTGTGTAAAATCAGTGTTCCGATAATTAGTTTCAAATAGCTCATAAATATTATATCGGAGTAACAAAAGAATTTGCTACATCTAATCGATTCTAAGGTTACACTTTTCAAATCTTATTCTGATAAATAAAACAAAATTTTATTTTAGATCTAATTTCGAGTATTTTGAGTTTGGTAACCTACAAGATCTTTTTCCAAAAGGCTAAAAAGATAGAATGTGATTAGTGCGATTTTCAAGCATTTTCGAGTTTGATATCCTAGAGGATGCTTTTTTTTTTAAAAGGCTACTACAAAAATCTGTCCAATATCTGTAACAGAAATATTGGAAGGTAAAACCATGAAATTATGGGAGAAAGTCTGTGCCTTTTCCAGTACCATTTATTTTAATAGGATCAGTATTTTAATAACAGGAGTGAATTTTTCAACAGGATCAGAACTGGAACTTTTATGGGCAAAAAAAAGGCAAACGTTTACGGTTAATAATTCACCTGAAAGCCAAAGTGGCTTTCCAAATTTTAAAGGTTTGCTGGGGGGGGGGGGGTGCAAAAATTTTCTCGATCCCCATTTTTGACAGGAGGATTACTTCTTAATCCCATAAATCCTGGCCTAGCCCCCTGGAAAATATCATATGAGCCCTCATGTGTGTACTTTATGACTATCAAATTTCATTGTGATTTTATCTGTTTTGAAGGAAATAGATTATGACATTAAATAATGGGCAAATAAATTATCCAATGAAGTTCTGTCTTTTATTTTAAGGTCAATACAATTAAGGGAATAACTTAAACTAACGAACGTAGGTAAATTCCATTATTTATAATAGCCTAAATAATACTATTTTGTACTTTCATAAAATTCTTTTAATGAGCCGAGCCAACCTAGCGTCACCAGTTATCGAAGGCAACTTTAAGACTACATAGTTGCGTAACGTATCACTTTCATGAAATTCAGTATCTGTAGGCCTATGTTTGTAAATTAACAGAAGCTCAAACTTTTGTAATTCTATTAAAATATAAATAATTTAGACCATTAGCCCAAGCTAGTTAGTGATAGTTTAAAATATTGTTTTATGTTTGTACGCCTAAGTTATCTTTTATGGTTTAAGATAAAAAAGATTGTAAAAAAATACAGTACACTCGTTCAACCGGACCCCCTAGAATCTGGCCAGATTACAAAAATAAAAATGAACGGAAAAACTTGATTGCGTTTTAGCAAAAGTAAAATTATAAATTTTATAATTATAAAACTAAAAAATTGTGTTATTATAGTTAAAAACCCAGTACGTTTTACATACCTACATATTAAAACACATTACAGAAGTATATATACCGTATGTAAACACTTACTGTATTACAAAAGAAGTTTTGTTTTATAATATGCAGACGCAACTGCTCGTAATTTTGTTGCCTTAATTATTTTTAATGCCTAAGTTTAGGCTACACTTTCTCAATCAATCAATTATACTAATGATTCGCTATTTCATCTGTGAAGCATCATTTTAAATGGACTCTCGGTGGTCTGGTTTTTCCTAAATCCAGTCTACCGACGACCACATTAAACTGGACTAGCGAGGTTTTTCTGTATAATACATTTTCAACGGTTTCTAACCTCGAAGCTGATCATGCAGGTAGTTAATTTATTATATAGTTTTCCTCATTTCCAGATATCATATTAGATATTTTTCATGTTGTCTATTTTGATCTAAATCGGACATTTCCTAACACATTCAATGAGTTTGTTTTGTCATTCATTGTAAACAAACATAAAATCGTGCCCGTGAAATTCTAAAAAATATCGTTGGGAATTAATTTTTAAAACAAGAAAGGGATACTGAAGCAACACTGATACCGACGGACATGTAGAACCCCTCTATTCAAATCCACAGAATATTGTTTTTCACTGATACGGAAACACAGATCTAATGGGGCACTGACACGCCGTGGACCTGTGTACAAAAAGTACAAGAAAATACATAATACAATCGACCTGGAGAAAGTAGGCTAAAATACCGGTAGATATCTTTTCTTCACCCATCACTAACCTAACGGTACTTTTTCCAGGCCGGTTGTGTGTTGTATTTTCTTGTACTTTTACTTTCTCACTATAATATAGTATAGAGAAAGTATAGTGATCGCAAAAAAAATCGATGTTGAGATTTTTGTGGAAATATCAGTTTTTGGGACCCCCTGAGTCCAAAAAAGTGGTTTTTACAAAATGTCTGTCTGTATGTATACAAAGCTAGAGAGAAAACTATTCGATCGATTTCAACCAAATTTGCACCAGACATGTCCATTACGCCTGTATAGATGCACGAAAAAGGGTTTTGAACAATTTTGAAAAACAACCCCCTTTTTTGGCCAAAAAACCCCCAAAAAACAGTTATTATTTTTTTATAAAAAAAAACGGCTCTAACGATTTTGATAAATTTTGGCTTATTTGTAGCCTTTAATGTGCCCTACCATGTACAAAAATCCGCATCTTTCTAAAAGTTCTTGTTTAGCTAATAATAATAATTAATAATAACTGATTTTTGGGGGTTTTTTTTGGCCATAAAAGGGGTTGTTTTTCAAAATTTTTCAAAACCTTTTTACGTGCATCTATAAGGATCTAATTGACGTGTTTGGTGCAAATTTGTTCGAAATCGATCGAATAATTTTCTCTCTAGATAATAATAATAATAATATTTATTAGTTATTCTCCAACTTTAATAAAAGTATACAAAGCTAGAGAGAAAACTATTCGATCGATTTCAAGCAAATTTGCACCAGACATGTCCAGTAGGCCTGTATAGATGCACGAAAAAAGGTTTTGAAAATTTTTGAAAACAACCCCCTTTTTTGCCAAAAAACCCCCAAAAAATCAGTTATTATTTTTCTATAAAAAAATGGCTCTAACGATTTTGATAAAATTTGGCTTATTTGTAGCCTTTAATGTGCCCTACCATATACAAAAAGCCGCATCTTTCTAAAAATTCTCGTTTAGCTAATAATAATAATAATAACTGATTTTGGGGTTTTTTTGGCCATAAAGCGGGTTGTTTTAAAAAAAATTTCAAAACCTTTTTACGTGCATCTATAAAGACCTAATTGACGTGTTTGGTGCAAATTTTTTCGTAATCGATCGAATAGTTTTCTCTCTAGATAATAATAATAATATTTATTAGTTAATCTCCAACTTTAATAAAAAACTCTCCTACCCCACCCTACAAGTCACAGTGAATCTGTTTAGTAATTTAAATGTGTTTGTGAGAAAGTATGTGCCAGTTCCTGGTATCGTTTATTAGTCTTTAAATTGTCTTTGATAATGGCATAGCTGGCGAAACATAGGTCAGCACGGCTCGTTAAAGATTTCGTGAAAGAATGAAATAGTTGTATTATTTATTACTGTAAAGAACCCTAAAAATAAAATGTTTTATTTAGGTATTTGCATACTACAAAATATCAATTGTAAAATAGAATACGGTAAAACAAGTATCAATCACTCGCCTCTTCCATAGTACGAGGCACTATTGTTTACATATTTCGTAAGTTTGGTGGCGTAGAAGCGAGTGTTCGTCCGTCTGTACACGTTTGCTAAACACGAAAAATCTGGAATTTATTGTATAAACTCTGAAATATTTCCGAAGAAATATATAAGGCCAAACCAAAAGAATTAAAGAAAATTTCTCTCATTTAAAGTACAATAGGGCAGATAAATCTGGTACGGCTAACCATTGTTTAGATGAGAACCATCATTTTAAAATAGAAAACTCTATTGTTATTATTATTGAAACATGTAACTAAACTTAACATAATAGGTGCTTGGGAAACTTTTTATATTAACAAATATAGTAAAATAATTGTAAATAATGAATTAGAGCCTATACAAAATTCTACATTAATATAAAAATAATGTATTGTTTGAGATTATTATTAGGTTAGTAACTTGTTTAGTTATATAGTTAATGTTAGGCTAGTTATAATAACGCGTAGTTAGTTACAATGGTTAACGCCTTACTAATGTAACTTGGTCTTGAGCAACATTATAAGCATTATGAGTTCTGTGTAAATGCAGGACATGAAACATTGTTAGGTTAGCTATAGTTTGACTAATGTAGCACCGTGCATCACTGAAGATGGCGACTTTGTCGTTGAAACGCTTTTGAATTAATAAACGTATTAGTTGTGAGAATTTGTGTTCAAAGTTTATTCTATCAACCATTCGTTTGAATTCGGAAATATTTCTACATCTTCAAAAAGAAGGTATAACATAATTTATTATTAATTTCTTCATTAAAATATTAATAACTTTAGATAAAATAACTAAAGAGGGCGTTCCACTAATGGACTTCTTATAGGAAGTCGGTGAAGTAGCTGGGAATCGAGTGCCGAAGTTTCCCAGGCAGGCCAGAATGTTCTAGATGCTTCCTGAATGTTTTGGAGTATTCCAGAATGTTATAGAATCTTCTAGAAGGTTCCAGACAGTTTTGGAACATTGAAGGGAGAAACATTATAATTTCTTCAATACTCACCGAAAACTACTTTCAGCCAGAACTATCGCATTTTCTCAGTTATTCTTGACTGAATGATAAAAAGTGATACATCGTTGGATTTGTCTTTAAATTGCCTATATTTTTGTATCTTAACGATTTTTAAAATTTTTTAGTTTTTCACATATTCAACTTTAAAAAGTTTGAACCGCCGCCATCTTGAAACGGATAACTGCAGCACTGTTCAATTTTGCACTTTTGTCTAAACCATTGTGATAAACTTTCACGCTGAGTTTCATGAATTTATCTTAAACCGTTATGAGATAATTTGTTTTCGAAAACTCACATACAGGCAGACAACTTTTAAACTAAGCAAGAGTCAACACATGTTGCAGTAGAGTCCGAACTAATTGGGACCGAACACCGTTCGGTTTAGCGGGAATTTGGAATAGACGGATTTCATAAATAATATCAACGAATTGACTTGTTAATGCGTAAATAATGTGCGGGGACATCTGCTAGTGACAGCTCTATACAGCGTTGATCGGCTTGTGGACAGGTACAGTGAAAGTTGGAAGGAAAGTGCACTACCTCGATGACTCATAGCGCTCAGACCTCCCTCTCCACCGTTTCAAACGTATTTATAACTCACTGCACTGAGCAGTGGTCTAGTCGTATCCAGTTCAGTGTTTACTCTAGCGGAGTTTGTTGAACTGTGTGAGCTTATTGCAAATTTATTGTAAATCTTTGTTCCGTGAGTGTTGAGTTACTCTACCGAGTCACTGTGCCTTTTTTATTTGTGTTCGTAGTCCTTGACTTCAACTATTAAACATTAAACATGGCAAGTAAACGAAGTCGTTCTTCGTGTACTTTAAAAGAAAAACTCGAAGTGTTAAAAAGATTGGACAATGGGGAAAGTGCTACTAAATTATCACTCCAATATGGTGTCGGAAAAGCAACGATTACTGACTAAGGTAAAGAATCGCGTTAAAATTGAGCAGTTTTGTTCTGCTTCAAATGAAAAACAACTTGACGAGGCCTTATTCTTGTGGTTCACTCAAGAAATACAGAAAGGAATCCCCATTTCTGGTCCTTTGGTAAAAGAAAAGGCGCTTCAACTAAACAAGCTAATGAATGACCCATCATTTTCAGCAAGCTGTTTTTTTTTTTTAAAAAAGATACGGAATTAGACAGCTCACGATTGCTGGGGAGAAGCTGTCAACTGCACGAAGCAGCTGACAATTACCTGAAAGAATTAAAAGAACTTGTTTCTTCCCAAAACTGCTCACGGCAGCAAGTTTAAACTGTTGATGAAACCGGACTGAATTTTAATGCCAACTAAAAGTCTACCAAGAAGAGAAATCTGCCCCAGGGTTTAAAATGGACAAACAACGTCTAATTGTCTTAACTTGCAGCAATGCCTCGGCAACAAACAAACTTCCGCTGATGTTAAAAAGCAAATCGGCGAAACCATGAGCGTTCAAAAACATTATCACCAACTCACTTCCTGTGTATTATAAAAATAAACAAAAGCTTGGATGGAATGCGACTTGTTCAAGGAATGGTTCGATCACCAATTTGTGCCTAAAGTGACTGCGTTCAATAGAGAGAATGGATTACCTAATCGTGCTCTGCTTTTAACAGACAATGCTCCGTCTCACCCAGCAGAAATGAAACTTGTTTGTGGAGACATCAAAGCAGTTTTTCTGCCACCGGATGTTACTTCAATTCTTCAGCCTATGGACCAGGGTATGCAGAAAAATGCTGTTTCGCACCTTTACTTGAAGAAGATGAAAATGAAGTCACGATTATGCAAAAATTTCAGAAAATTACTATAAAAGGTGTGATTTACTGTTTGGCTGAAGAGTGGGGTTACACCACTTAAGACGCAATACAAAAATCATGGGAAAATCTCTGGTCTACATTGGAATTTGTTGAAACAACCTTTACACCAGTCACAGACTAACCTTCTTCCACGAGTCAAGAAAATCCCTGGCTGTGAAGACGCAGAAGAAAGCTGTGTTGAGGAGTTGACTGCTGTTGACGACAATGGCCACCAGGAGTACGTAGACGAAGACATCGTAGCAATGATGCATGGCTCATCACCTCAGATCGACGAGGAAGAAGTGAATGCTCAAACTGAAATCATGCACACAGACGCGGCTAATGCTTTTGACCTTGCCTTACCCTAAGTCGAACAACACACTTCATCAACACCAAAAAATGATGTTATGTTCATGCGACTATTGCGGAACATTGCATCCTCAAGTCGATTCAGTGCTTTTTGTCAGACAAAATCACTGACTTTACTTCTTAAAAGTGTGTGTAAATTAGTAATTTTTTGTGTTTAGCAGTGATTAAAAATTATTCTACAGAATTGTATAAATGTAGTCGACATGTATTGTAAGTAACCATCTTTAATTTCTATTTCGTTTCAAGCGTTTTCATCAAGCTTAGGCTCTATATGTCTCTATTTAACTATTTTGTAACAATAAATGTATGTTTTAAATGTCTTCTTCATTTCTCCTGTTTTTTAAGTTTAAAAAACTGGTATTTTTTCTGAACTCTGTTCGGAACAGCGGGGTTCGACAGCAGGACTACTGTATATTGTAATATTTGTGTAAGATTTCCTGTAGATTGTAAAAAGACATTAGTTGGGCATAATGTACAACAGCTGATTGTGTGTTCACAGGCTGAAAAGTTAATCATAAAGGACTTCCCAGAAAAGATAGTGCTGCTCAATCAGCTGTTAGATACTCCAAAGTTCAATGAAAAAGATATGAGTAAAATCCATCACGACTTGAACATTCCAGTGCCTGAGACAGCCACATTCAATAGGTAAGTTTTCTGGTTCATATAATCCGAGTGATTTAGTATCTAAATACGTTATCAGGCACTTTCAAATTGTGCAAATAGTTTAGATATATTTTGAAGAAGGTACCAACATATTGTCCACTTAGCGAATTTCCATAGGAAAGATTTAAGCTGTTGCAGTGACCCTTATGGTGAGAACTAAGGTCGGGAGTAGTAAATGAGCACCGATCATGATCCCCAAAACTCGTTAAAAATTGTATATGTGTTCACACTCAAACTCTTCCAAAATCAATCAAAATGTAAAATACCATACAAGCACCCTTCACACATGGAGGATTTTACTGTGGGGGCCATCTTCTGATCTTACGGCTGAGTGTGTACGCTGCGAGCAAAGCAGTCAGTCTGTAATCCCAAGGCAGAGGTGCAAACTCGCAAAGTGAGTTTTTCCGCTGCGAGTGAGTCGAAGCTGGAGGCTTGGGTGCAAACAAATTCTACTAATATATTTCCTACACTTAGGCAGCTATTCAGTGCCTTCGTTCTTAGACCAATTTCCCAAATTGTTGGTTGAAACCCTGAAACATATGAATTTATTTTTAGTAATCCACTAAACTTACTTCAGCGTTTCAGCTGCGTGATCGAATTATTTTTCTTTCTGTGGTCCTCAGACTCCAAGACCTTAGTCAAATCACAATCCTTATATATAATTCTGTAAGCAAAATTTTAGATTCAAAATTGTGG
>JAGFPH010005099.1:84493-94839 GCA_018207615.1 Philaenus spumarius
GATGATGGGACAGGTGTCAAATTAAAGGTATCGATTCAAGGAACGAGGGAAAAATATAAGTTTTTTCTAAAATTAAAAACTAAGGGGTTTTTGAGATCCCCGAAAAACGAAAAATCCCCATAAGAAATACATGAGAGTTTAAAAACATACAACAGCTGTTCTGCAGTTTACATTAAAACATTTGGTATTAAATAAATAAATTAAAAACATAAAACAGCTGTTCTGTAAAACAATATGACAGTTGAAGTAAATTATATTTTTAAATAAAATCTGCTACTTATTAACCTATAAAAGATACACATTGACACACACACACATAGAGAAACCTTATAAGTGTGATTTTTGGAAGGTTGTATGGCTGTCCTATTTATTAACTCTTCATACATTAATACTAATATCATAAAGAGGTAAGTTTGTTTGTTTGTATGTAGGGGGTAATGTCTGGCACTACTGAACAGATGAAAAAAATAGTTTTACTGATAAAAAAACTACACTTTACCTGAGTAACATAGGCTATAATTCATTTCGATAAAAACCTTTTTTTATTTCAATATTTGTAAATTTAGTCGGAAAAAATTCTTAGGTTAGGCCTAGAATAATAAACCAACACATGTATTTACATTTATTACCATAACAATAAATTGAATAAAAGAACAGATAATATATAGCTGTCTGTTCCAATATTTCCATTAACAGATTTCCATTCCGATTTCAAAATTTGAAGCAATTATTTTCGTATTTCTAGATTTTAGGTTAGGGTTTTAAAGTGTAGACCTGAGCCTTGCTGGTTCTTTTAACCATTATTATAAATGTTGTTATGAAATATAAGAAATAATTTGATTTGAACAGTTATCATTATTTATTGTCTTAATTTTGAGGTTATTATTATTAATCATATAACTTTATTATAAATAAAACATAGCATTTGTTTTTAGTAGGTTTCATTGGGGGTTGGCGTGCGGAGCACGCAGGGGTCTCCCCTAGTGTATGTATATTATTGTTTGTATCACTTATCACTAGAGCCCGGATGTTTGGCAAAATGCCCTAATTTTGCCTATTTGCCTTTTTTAACCTTTTTAAGCTCTTTTAGCCTATTTGAATTATAAAAGCCTATTTTTGCCTTTTGGGGGTACATTGAATAATGTTTGTATAGTAAAACGTGCCGAGAGTGGAACGGGAATAAGTTGGAAACTTGTTCTATGAAACCAAATTCTTTGGCAGATGTATATTTCTTACGAATTAGGAGTGTTTATAGTTATGGACAGCGTAACTCTGAATCAGGATCGCTTCATATCCGCTGTACATCTGTTAGATGCTGGCCTTTTCCTGGTTCAGAGTTACGCTGTCCACAACTATAGTAACCGCGGAAAAAGGAGGGAGGGAGAGAGAGAGAGAGAATGAACCGTTTCCAATTTTTAGAAAAAAAGGTTCTGTTAGGGGTACAGAATCTAGTTCAACTGCCCAGGGTTCTAAATGACGGATCACTATAAGGTTCAAGGATTATAATAATAGAAATCAACCAATTCATATACCTTGCAATTCTTATATTTTATAATTGAGTGGTTCAGTGGTAGAATGACACTATTTTAACAATTAACAAACAACTACAATACCTAACTGACTTTACATTTAAATATACAACATCTACTGACTTTACATTAGATAACAACACTACTGACTTTACATTAGATAACAACACTACTGACTTTACATTAAATAACAACACTACTGACTTTACATTTAAATATCAACTACCTTGATTCTATCTATAATTACTATTAATTATATCCCAAGACGAAACACTCACAATAGCAATGACCAAAACACAGTTCTTAAAATATGAATATTAGACAGTCTGTTTGCCTACCTTCTGTACCAGTACTCCCCAAGTATGTTTCAGCTGGATCCGCCGAATACTATAGGCTTCGGCCTAGACCGTATATCTTTCCCAAAACACTGCCCTGTCCCATCAACAGGGCTCCCGGCCGTCTTCCAAAACTATCTGGCATCGTATCTAGGTCAGTAGGGCCCTTTTATAGTGAACTGAGTTGACATAACTAGGTCTTTAAATTATGCCTAGCTTCTGTCAGCACTTACACAATATTTTACAGTCTTACCCAACCATGTTCTATATTCTGTGTTCACGCCTTGGGACTTATAAATCTTAAACTACTCTTTATTACATGTGATTATTAAATAATTCCTAATCCTACATTATTAATCCTAACAGTTCCTTCTATTGTTTACCTTGTAGTCTTAACAGTTGAAACTATGCAGTAGGTATGTAAGCCTGCTGTATGGTAGGGACAGAGTCAAGCTTTGTTTGTTTAGCCTACTCGCACAAATAACTCAACTGTGTTTGTGTGCTGCCACTTCTTTCTGACAGAAGACAAAGTCTAACAACAGACAATTTAAAGAAATACCTTGTGGTAATGTATAACCAGTAAAATGTAAGTTATCAGAATTATTTGTTTATTAGTTGCTAAAATATATTATGCCTTTTTTTGAATTTACAATGCCTTTTTTGTGTTTCCTTCTGTCTTTTTTGCCTGCCTATTTTAAGTGTTATTAATGCCTAAACATCCTGGCTCTACTTATTACGAACAGAATCACTGCCGCAGTTTTGGACGAATCACTTCCAGGTAGTTATATAAATTATAGAGATAAAAGAATTATAGGGTTGAGTTGGTTAATAGACAAAATCACAATGGCATTTGAGAAGCAGCAGGCCAGAGAAGTTTTAAAAAAAATAAAAATCACTGCGCAAAGTATGCGGAAAGGCGTACTGATTATAAGAATCGTTAAAAACTAGCAGTTCTGGCAGCTCATAAATGACAAAGCTCTAACTTCTGTCCCAAATGACCCCAAATTTTGTTGAGTCGAGGAACGCACCTTCCAGACTTTGAGTGCGTCTGGCGACAACGTTATAAATGTTCAAAACATGACAAACTGTTTCATAGAGATAATTTTTATCTGTCACACAAAAAAAAAACTATTGATATTTTAACGACACATTTATAACTTGAGTCTACCTTTGTCTTGCTTGCTTTGGTATAACTGTTCTCTCTTTTGTTCTAGAAGACAAGATGGCTTATCTTCTACTATGTATCAGTTCTCAACAAACCCGCACTTTTCTCAAGATCTGTGGTCCGTCACTGTCAAACAATCAATTCCTTCTAATTACACAGCATTCATCTGCTAGTTGTTTTTACTTCTGGCCTACTTTTCCAAAGTATGCAAAAAATCCTAATATCTGCCATCAGTTGCAGAGTTTTGTTTAATATTGCCGAAATACCTTTCTGCTAACTTTCCCTATACACTGAAACCTTGTTTATCCGAAATTGATGGGACCAGACCCTTTCTGGATAAACGAAGTTTTGGATAAACCGATTTTGTCGTTTTTTACCATCACTAATATTATTTTGTGTTACATTTAAACAACTGAACAACTAAAATTGAGATTTTTATAATAAAATAACAAAATATTTAAAGAATTTAAAAAAATTTGGATTTTTGGATCAACAAGGTTTTTGTGTATACAAATTGAAATGGTTGAATTTGACTTCGGACGAAGTGTTTTAAGAAGTAATTTCCAATAAAATATTTAAAAAATGTTTCGTGTTTCAACGAAGGAAAAACACAATACTCTTGGCAGGTGTTGAGGATTGTAGATTGATTGGTCTAATCGATTGCGTTTGTTTTCAGTCATAACGCAGAACCCGTTTCCAAGAAACGTAACTATGATGGGAACTGTGTTAGCGAGGTCAGTGGGACTAAAGTGATGGTGTTGTCGACAGGTACAGTGCCTTCTAATCCTTCACTCACCGAATTAATCCAACTAGTTAAACCACACATCAAACAGCTAGTCGAAGATTCTAATTTGGTAAGTTGAACAGTTTAATTTTAAAGGAAGTCAAATAGAATTGTCTCAAAATATAGTTCATTAACTCTTCACGCCTGAGATTTTACACTTTAGTTTTTTAGAATGAACTTTACCTAGGCAGCATCAGTGACAAATGTATGTATATTGAATGCTGTTGTTACATTGCGAAAAGAAGATTGCAAATGTCCAAAGAAGCTGTTATTAATAACAGTTGTTTATTGCATTAAACTGTTCGTTCTCACTCAGGCCATGACGAGACCCCTGCAATGAAAGCTTTGTGGCCCTAAAGCAAAGGCTTTACTGTAAATCCGGTACACATACCCACTCACATATTTTTCAATACTTTAACAACATAACCTATAACGACAAAGTGTCAAAAAATCTTTACACATAATTTAAGCTAAACAATTCATTTCTGTCCTTCCAAAACAACATAATACTACAAATACACTGAACTCGTAGCAGAAACTATCTTGCGTCTGGTTCTACACAGCTGATTAGCTGACAACTCTTGATTTTATCATTTATTTCAAACTGTTAAAATGCAGTGTTCAGGCAGACCATTTAGTTTGTACAAGTTCTGTGTATTTTGGTATGTTGAAATAGTCCCAAGTATTGGTGGTCTAGCTGTCATAAGCAAACTGCAAATACAGTAGCTAATATAATGCAAGGGCCTTTTGGCAAACTAAGTTGATGGCTTAACCTTTTGCGCTCTATTTATTTGACACTTGGCTGCTCCATCAGACCCAATTAAAATATTACTTTTTGAAGAATTATTTTCGTACATTCGTCAAAACATTACTATAAATAGTAAACATAACTTATTATATATCATTTTGTTCGGAATAAATCAGAGAATAAGGAAAAAAACTTTGAAAGATTAAATAAAACATTTTTCATTGAGTAGGCCTATTTTGAATATAATCGGTCAGAAAATCAATTGATTATTTTGTTTTGTAATTAAATTTAAAAATAAGAATAATAAAGTTTAGAGCTTTTAAATTACTTTATTACACTAAATGTGTCTATAATAAATAATTCAAAAAATAGTCTTGAGGTTTAACAACTTTTTTTATTGAGTAGGCCTATTTTGAATATATTTTAGGCCAACAAGTAAAAAAAATATGTTTTTTTATGAATTTAAAAGTACGCTAGTAATGAAAATTATTAGAACTTGGAAAATACTTTTTACAGTAAGTAAATATGTCTGTTTATTTATGTCAATTGCATTTATATTTATTTAAAAATGTGTATTAACAATAACATTTTTGTGAAATAATGGTACATATAGTTTAAAAAGTTGCCATTTTTCAACACAAAATAAATAAAAAACAAGATTATTACATTATTTACATAAACAAAATTTATACAAAAGAACTCTACAAAACTGCTAAATAATAACGTACAATAAAAATAAATACCATTTGAAAAAGCGTAAACAAAAGTTACAAGGCGCAAGATAACAGACGATTCTACTTGTATTTCTCGATCATGATGGGCAAACAGCTGCTCAACTTCATAGAGATATAAAATACACTCCACAGCCAATATAATCTGTCACTGGTTTCTAAACTGTTTTAACAACATAACCACAAATTCTACACTTGTTTAGGACATAGAAATCATATTAAAACGTTTGTCGGAATGAGTCCGACAATGGAGCGCAACGGCAAATTAGCGATGTCGGACTGAGTTTGCCTATGGAGCGCAAAAGGTTAACCCTTTGCGCTCGAAGAGTGTTTTTAAAAAAGTTTCTCTGGTCAACCAATACGGGGGTTGATGTGCGAAGCTAGCAATGCACTGTGCATCGGCCGCTTCTCATAGTGTTCAGTGTCAAGCTCACATGTGCGTGCTTAGCAGTGAACGTGTTAATAATTTAAATATGTTTGTGAGAAAGTATGTGCCAGTTTCTGGTACCGTTTATTTAGATTTGCATTATTAGTGTAAGGTGTGAAATAAATGTTGTAATCCTTTGATTGCATTTATTAGCGAATTTTCATAGGAAAGATGAGCTATTGCAGTGGTCGGGAGTAGTAAATGAGCACCGATCATGGTCCCCAGAACAAGTTGAGATATTTGTGACTATATATAAATTTATATGTGTGTTCACACTCTTGCGGCCATATTTTAAGTCCGATTTGGTTCAAAACTGGTACACACACGTCGGTTTTCTAAGTCGCTCAGACGAGTTCGTTAGCCAAAAAAATCCTACAACCGGAAGCACGTTTTTTGACAGGAAGTATATTTTGTTTTTGGATTTTTGTTTTTTTTATAAAAAAGTATATACAGGGTGTATCAGGAAGAAACGGAAAGAATTGCAGGACGTGTTCTACTGGTGAAAATAATGAAAAAAGTTCCTATAAACATAGGTCCGAAAACGCTTCGTTTTCCAGATATCCGCCATTTTGTTTTTTGTACAAAATAATTCATATCTAGAGAACGGTTTTACTGATTGAGTTCAAACTTGGCATGAAGTTTAAGCTGTCAATGATATACCTCAAGAAAAATAAACGATTAAATCCAATCATGCGTTTCAAAATGGCGGCTGTTTGAAAATTTCAAACCTAAATTACTCCAAAACCGTACATTTTAACGAAAAATGTCAAGACACCTTTTTTGTAGCTCTTTTGATTCACTATCATATGGTGTAACTGTCAAAACAATCGGATGAAGGATAATAGCTTCTACTTGAGTTATAAAATGGGTGCTCTTTCAGCCAACCATAAAAAGCATGATATAAATCATCATTTGACAAGCTTCGGCAGTTTATTGAATAGTTTGATTCCTAAAGCTAAATGATAATTCTTGAATAATTTATTCAATCTATATCTTGGTTGTTCAATAATTTGACCAAATCTGGTATTGTAATCACAGGGTGTCTAGCTGCAGGGAAAACCTGGAAAAATCAGGGAATTTTGGTTAAGGTCAGGGAAAAATAACATTTCTAAGGAAAATAGTTCAAAATAACTATTTAAAATTATAGATCAATACAATTTTTTTAATTGATAAAATAAACATTAAAGGTGAACTTCTACATCAATCAATAAGAAAACTACCATACGTATTCTGATACGTAAAAACAATTATCGGCAATTACGGGAATGATTGTGGCAGCTTGTTCCAATGCACTTGCCTTGATATGACCTTGAAACCTTTCTCTAACGTGCTGTGTCTAAAAATGTTAGTTTTATTTTTAAATGTTTTCGAATTTAGGTATCTTCGTATCAATTAATTAAATATTCAATGCAAATCTGTACCGGTAGCTGGATTACAAAAACCAATTAGTTATTTATTTTGTTATAATATAATAAAATATAATTTGAGTAATTCATTGTTTAATTTAATATTTATAGAGTCGTAATAAATGTGTAATTTGCAACTAACTGCTGGTGGTGGGTATAGTAACATACTTAGTATTAAATAATGAACAGTATTAATATTACCGTGTTTAATTAAATATGTAATTAATTTCCCAAAAATTTATTTGCTCACCAATATAATTTGATTGATTTACTCAAATAAAATTAGCATGGTTTTGTTTGTGCTTTTTCTAAGATTGGTCAGGGAAATGTCAGGGAATTTCAAAAGGTCATGTCACTAGACACCCTGAATCATCTAAACTGGATACATACAGTAATATGTAAATTATTCTTTACATCCATTACTACATCAAAAATATATAACTTGATAGCAGTGAAAATATCAGTTTTAACAAACAGTGCTTTGCAATGTTCCAATTTATCCGAGTTTGTTAATTTTCTCAAAGCTTTTTTTTTCAAGAATTAAAATTTGGTGAATTCCTATTCCATTCCAAAGATAAGAAGTCCATATCTTAAAATACTTTAAAATATTCAAACGTTACTTGACTCTTTAAGATTGACTAATAAATAAATCACCCTTGACAATTTTTTCTTAACATAATCTATGTGCACTGACCAGGAGAACATACTATCAATTTTGATACCAAGCAAAGTTACATCTTTTTTATATGCAAGCTTATATCTATTTTTAGAGTGACTAAAATCTTTTGAGTTATTTCTTCATTTAAAAACAGTCCATTTATTTCAAACCATTTGCTTTGTTCAAGACACTAGCTGCTACATTACCCGATTGAAAAATGTCTTTGTGGACTTACAAGTAAAGAAGTGTCGTCCGCATAAATTGTTCAGGAAACTTAAGTTATTAATTAAAATAAAAAACAATATATTTAGAGATAAGTATTGATTTAAACAAGATTTTCCCCCGTTCTGATAAATCAAGTTTTTAATATATGTACATTTCATAATGCAGCCTCCCAAATAATTGACCCCAGTCTATATCGCAAAGACTAAAGTGTTTCGATATCTCGTTTACAGCTCAAGATGTGGATTTCATTTATGATTCCAAAAATTGAAGATGGAAATAACTTTGGTGTTTCCGTTCAAGAAGACACTCTTGCGGAGATCCAGTCCGTAGAGAGTGAGGCGGCAGCTTTCTTCGACCAGATATCTCGGTACTACATCTCCAGAGGCAAGATTATTTCCAAAGTAAGTGAGAAGTTGTTAGTGTGTGGTTTGTCGTGTGTTTATTTTCGACATTTAAACAAAATTTTCTTAGTTACGAGGGTCAAAAATGTTTTCTATTTTTTTTTTTTACAAAATACCGAGTCTGTTTATTTTCTATAATATTTATTAATTTTAAAAGATTGAACATTTGACTATTTTTCTTCATAATAGCCACTTTAGTCGATGTATTTTTGTTGACGCTGCGTCAATTTTTGTACGCCTATGTCAAACCAGCTCCATGCCTTCTTAAAAAAGCCAAGACCTAGAGGGTGGGTTACATTATTTAAACTGTTGATAAAAGGTTTTGTGACTTTAATTTAGTGTTAAATTTTAGACATTTTTTCAAGAAAACAAAAATCAAACTGCTGGTAAAGGACCACCTTATTACACGCAGGTCTAAGATTCCTGTTACATTATATCTACTTGGTTTGTGGCAGACTTTCTAAAGTAATGTAACTATTGATTTTACGTGTAAATATTTAATAAGAAAGCGTTATAAAATTTGTGTTTTTTTCTGATTGTTTTACAGGTTGCCAAGTATCCTCATATTGAGGACTACCGGAGAGCTGTCAAAGAATTTGACGAGAAGGAGTATTTGAGCCTGTGGCTCGTAATGTGTGAAATCAGAAATAGATACTGCACGCTCCACGATATTGTTATTAAAAACTTAGAGAAGATTAAGAAACCTAGATCTTGCAATTCCGAATCATTGTATTAAAAATACTTTTGTTTATATTTTTTTTCCTTTTAATAAAAGTTTCTAACTTATTCCTACTTTGTGATTTATAATAAGGTATTAAAACTAAACAAGTTTTTAAATGTTGTTTATTGCTTCACCTGTTGTTTTCGACAACCAGAAAGAACAATGAACTACGAAGCTCTTTCATTTTAAATAAAAAAACTTCATTCGTGGTATATTCGCATTTGTTTTTACTCTAAATTATTATTTTTACATAATTTTTCTTGCTATGGTACTGCATACTCCTTGTAAGATGAACACAACCAACTCTAACAAAAATGTGATATACCTTTTCCTTCTTCAGATATTTACAAGAAGCGAACATATTATTAAAGTACACAACATATAGTTTGGAAAAATAATGTGTTATGTAAAACTGCAAACAAATTGTGATTTTAAATTCTGCAACTGTTGGCAAACATTACTCGAAAATACAATTATTAGCCAAAATTTAAATGGTAAAAATTCCTCTAAATTTTTTTTTTTTAACTATTAGAACTATTTACACTAAAACCTCGCTTATCCGAAAATTCGGTTTATCTGGACAAATTTAAAAAAAAAACATGTTTTAAATACTGTAAATTTTTGGTTCTTTTATTATAAAAATCTCAATTTTAGTTGTTCAGTTGTTATACTGTAACACAAAATAAATAACTTTATTGTTTCTGTAATTTTCTAAAAGTTTTTCCTTAAAAATGTAGGCCTCTAATAATGGGAAAAAACGCCAAAATTGGTTATCCGGAAAGGGTCTGGTCCCATCAGTTTCGGATAAACGAGGTTTCAGTGTATTTACAAAATTCAAGCACATTATTGAAGATAAAACTTTTTTCTTCAATTAAGGAAAATTCTAATCTGTTTTTTATTTACAGAGAGTTATGACGTTTTGAAACAAAAGTCCATAATCGAAAAAACAATAAAAGTGTTCAAATTTAAAAAAAAAAAAATACAGCAAAAGAAGATACTTGCATTTCTCTTTATAGGCCTTTATTTTTAAAATTTTATATGTTCTGGTATTTTTTCACCACCCTGTGTATGTACAAACCGAGGCGCAGTCTCACAAGACACCACAAGTGACAAATATTGTGTGTGTATCCTATTTTGAAACACAAATAATAGCAAATGTCCAAAAAATTTTTTACATTCAGGGAACCTCAATTCTCGAAGGGATTGTTAAATCGTG
>JAGFPH010005100.1:6216-21021 GCA_018207615.1 Philaenus spumarius
TTCTATCGTATCGCAGCAATCTACTCTCAATTCACATGAAACTTTATACAATTTTTAGTTGCTCGTATTGTAGCAATCTACTCTCAATTGACATGAAACTTTATGCAATTTTTAGTCGCTCGTATCGTAGCAATCTACTCTCAATTCACATGAAACATTATTCAATTTTCAGTCGCTCGTATCGCAGCAATCTACTCTCAATTCACATGAAACATTATTTAATTTTCAGTCGCTCGTATCGCAGCAATCTACTCTCAATTCACATGTATCTTTATGCAATTTTTACTCGCTCGTATCGCAGCTATCTACTTTCAATTCACATGAAACTTTATGCAATTTTTAGTCGCTCGTATCGTACCAATCTACTCTCAAATCACATGAAACTTTATGCAATTTTCAGTCGCTCGTATCGTAGCAATCTACTCTCAATTCGCATGAAACTTTATGCAATTTTTAGTCGCTCGTATCGTACCAATCTACTCTCAATTCACATGAAACTTTATGCAACTTTTAGTCGCTCGTATCGCAGCTATCTACTCTCAATTCACATGAAACTTTATGCAATTTTTAGTCGCTCGTATCGCAGCAATCTACTCTCAATTCACATGAAACTTTATGCAATTTTCAGTCGCTCGTATCGTAGCAATCTACTCTCAATTCACATTAAACTTTATGCAATTTTCAGTCGCTCGTATCGCAGCAATCTACTCTGAATTCACATGAAACTTTATGCAATTTTCAGTCGCTCGTATCGTACCAATCTACTCTCAATTCACATGAAACTTTATGCAATTTTTAGTCGCTCGTATCGCAGTAATCTACTCTCAATTCACATGAAACTTTATGCATTTTTTTGTCGCTTGTATCGTAGCAATCTACTCTCAATTCACGTGAAACTTTATGCAAACTTTAGTCGCTCGTACTGTTGAAATCTAACTTCAGCTCACATGCAATTTTATGCAGCGATAAAATTCAGAGATGTGTCTCTTGTACACAAGTCGCTTTTCGCTCGTATCGAGGAATTAATCTATGTAATATTTTAGCATTTTAACATAGTGTTTTATTGTTGTGCTGTAATAATATATTGCCGTGAGGATACGATAAAACATTATCACGGACAAAAATAAAAGTGTGTTTGTTTCCATCGAATGCAATTAAATCAAGAGTAATCAAATCTTTTTCGTCGTAACGAAGCGTCTCTTTGTGATTAAGTACTTTAAGCAAGAGTTTCCTCTAGTTACGTTTAATTAATTTTGAAAACAGATAATTTACTTAGTTGAATTTGTCATCAGTCCTCGATGAATTTAAAACATCGCTTTATAGTCATAGCTTAAAATTCATGTACTAAAATACAAATGTAAAATATATGAAGGGTGTCGTTTTTAACTTTTACCATACGGATTCCCACATCAAAATTAGCAATCAAACTTATCAAAATAGATAGTCCTGAAGTAATGAAAAGAAAGAACTAAAACACATAACACACTGAAAATAAACTTTTCAAAATTTAGATGTTTTGAAGTTTTTTAAATTAATTACCTTTTTATTAAAGACGTTTTTGCAAAGACTGTGGCGGCCAAAAAAAGTGTTCAATATGGCACACTATTCGTAATTATTTTGAAAGCCACCAATTTGTCAATAGTTAAGTTGTTGAAAACGGAATTCTCTACTAGTTTGTATTTATTGAGACTAATTTATTAGTTTGTATTTATTAGTTGTATTTATCAATTCATTTCATAAACATAATAAAAAAATTAACCAAGAAATTAATAAAAGTAACCTGAAAAACAAAACATAATTATTACAAGAAAATAGCTGCTACGGAGGTGCGATTAATAAAATACAAAACGCAAAACAAGAGAATTAATTTACTCCTTTTCCTAGTGCTGCAGCTCACTTTTTGGATACCTGACGTATAAATCGCATTAATTCACACTTACAAATACTCTACCACAATGATACATTTGTAACACACCGATAATTATTATTTTCTGTTTATTTCAAAAAAATACTGATAAAATAAGCCAAAAATTCCTTCTTAAATAAGCACTTATGATATGCAATTTTAAACCTCCCGTCAAGTCTAAACTCATCATAAGCCAGTCTTTAGTTTTCTTCATCTGCAGCAAAAATGGCGGACAAGTAAGGAAAGACTTTAACCCTTCCGCGCTAAACTGAGGAGGGGCGGGGCTAAACTGTATATAAGACGAATCCCAAACGGATGAATCCAACACTGAAGTAGGTCTCGAGAATGGAGGAACTCCGAAACGCGTCGACAAACTCAAATAAAAGGGTAAAGCTAGGATTGGCGGAAAATTGTACTCAAACTGGTCGTATTTATCCTAGCAGATATAATAGTAGATAATAATTTCAACCATCTATATAATCTTATTAAACGAGAAATTATTGTATACTTGTATATAAATTTATTTCGAGGACTTCGCTCAGGGCTCTAACGATTTGGATGAAAATTTGCACATAGGGGGTTTTGACATCAGGAATCGAATGCGCTAGCTCTTATGCCTGCAAAAATGCGCTAAGTAGCTGTTTTCGCCTATGTAAACTCTGAACTTCTTCTATTTACCACCTTTGAAATGACAGAGTAGGCGAATAGATACATTATAGATACAGTCCAGATGTTAATCTGTTAATTTTAGCGCCTGATGTTTATATACTATACAGGGTGTTTCACGGGAACACTGACAAACTTCAGGAAATGGTTCCTTGTATCAAGGGAAGAAAAAAATGTTATATAAACATAGGTCCCAAACCCATTTTTTCGTACTTATAGCTGGAAATTGTTTTTTTCCATATTTCCATGTAGTTCTAGTGTCTTTTTACCTCTAGACAAAAATTGAGTAGAGATATTGTGTTAAAACTTATACTGGTAGTTAGAGCAGAAAGTTCTGCAGACATACCATTGTTTTTTAGTCAGAAAATAACAATAATTATTCGGTGGTTGCCTTCCAAATTGTAAAATTAATTTTAAAAATTAAAGCTTACAATTTTTTTTTTAATTTGACATGCTTTTATGTGAAAACTACTAGACAACTTCGGCTGCAACCTTACCAAAAGTTGTCAAATTTTATGTAGAATAAAATTTTTTGTTTGATTTTTCAATATAAAATTGGTAACAGAAGTAATTGCTATGCATATGTAAAAAGTGTATTGGCCTTATTTTCTAAATCCAACTACTCCCTTAGTGTTATTTAATATTACTATTAATTAACACATGGTTTCAAGCTGGGTATACAATGTATAACAATGTAACAAACATAAATCCATTAACAATGAATCAGGTGGTATAATGTTCAACGTATTTCTTTATTCAAACACCAAACGTAACTAAAACATTATTTTTAACTTAAAATCGTCGATTTTCATGCATGGCATGTTATACGTAGCATTTTCCAGAGTTAAGCGACCAACTACCTTAAAAGTACGTCTTCCAAATGAAAATACTCGACATACCCGCAATATAGTACGGAAGGAAGGATTTGGTTAAGATCCGATTTAGTCATGATAAAACTGTGTGTATTCAAATATATACGTAATAATATTCATTTTTATGTCTCCAGTTGCAATAGTTTAACAACTAAGTAATGTATATGTATAATATTAATATATATATACCTTTTTTTCGTCTTGCAACTTATTTTCTGTAGTGTAAAACTACGCGCGTTTCAGGAACACGTTCCCATCTTCAGGTTTTATACAATTTAAATAACATTTTACTCACATGTGAGCACGTCATAATTTAACAAACACACACATACACACATATCAAACACGAATTATTGCACATATAAAATTAAAAACAAAAAACACAGTTTAAACATTTTTAAAACAGTTGGCTTTAGGTCATGCTACCGTTGCACCGGTCACTGGTCGACTCTTTATATATATATTAATATTATACATATACATTACTTAGACGTAATAATAGATCAACTGTAAAAATTACTATAATATAGCAGATGTTATATTCTAATAAAATGTTAAACTAACTGCACTCATGGTTTTTTTTTAATAAACAGTTCATATGTGCGTAAGATCGAAAAATATTCATATTTATTCAATATGTGATTCGTATTTACATTCATTTTCCTAAAAAAAACAATTTTACAAAAAAATACTGAGCGTTACTGGATTACCCAAGTAAGCTTACTACTGTATTAAGTAATTCGTAAAGGGAATATTGAATAGGACTCAAGGGACCTGTTCAATTTACATAGGGTTTTGTTCAGTACATCAACCTCAATAAAACAGCCAGGATTCACACAGTTAATTGCACAGGCCGAACTGAGCATGTGCATGGGCCTTCAAACTTATGGACCAAACCATCTATTTGTACTGTATATTAATAACTGTTAGCTTACAATAGTAATCATAATCATACTATATCTAACATTGTATGGAGTGCAATGATCGAATCAAATAAACATAATCAGCTATTTTATATTATTGGTTGCCTGGTTTTTATGATAATAATTTAAATACAAAATTTCGTTATGAGCTGATTTTAACATGACAGGAATCTATTTATATAAAAGCGAAATACCATTCACTCACTCATCACGATTCCTCAAAAACTACCGAACGGATTGAAATGAAATTTCGTATATAGCTTCCTCTAGGGCCATAAGTGCTCACTAAGAAAGGGTTTGAAAAAATTCGAAATTTTAAAGAGGTTTGGGGGATCAAAGTTATTAAATCACGATTTCTTCAAAACTACCGAACGGATTGGAATGAAATTTGGTGTGTAGCTTCCTCTAGGGCCATAAGTGTTCACTAAAAAAGGGTTTTAAAAAATTGGAAATTTTACGGGGGTTTGGGTGGTAAAAACTACTAAATCACGATTTCTAAAAAATTACCGAACAGATTGGAATTTAATTTGGTATGTAGCTTCTTCTAGGGTCATAGGTGCTCACTAAGAAAGGGTATGAAAAATTTCGAAATTTTAGGAGGGGTTTGGGGGGATCAGAGTTACTAAAATCATAATTTCAGATCTTTTATTATTATGACAATAGTGCTTTTATTATTTAAGATCTATATATATAAAGGCCAAATACCACTCACTGACTGAACACTTAAAAAGAATACAATTACGTTAAAAAGACTGAAAATACCAACCACCAGCTACGCCGTACGGGTCAGCTAGTATATTTATAAAAGTAAGATTGTTGTTTTAGTTAAGAAGGTGTAAGAATTTTGACAAAAATAATGAGTGAGGTTATAACTTATGAGTGAGGTTATGATTGACAAAAAACTTACCTATTACACTTATTTAGTTTTTGAGAAGAGGTCACAAAGTGATTACCTTAACATTTTTTTGACTAATGTTTTGTTAGGTGAATTTAAATTTTTGGGTCTAGTAAACCGTCTTGGATACCACATAAATAATCTATGCAATATA
This sequence comes from Philaenus spumarius, assembly GCA_018207615.1. NCBI lineage: Eukaryota > Metazoa > Arthropoda > Insecta > Hemiptera > Aphrophoridae > Philaenus > Philaenus spumarius. The sequence goes on from JAGFPH010005100.1 coordinate 11,633, forward strand.
GTTCCTTCAAGATTTTTTTATTCAGAAATGTTTCCAAGTACTGTAATGCCCATGTGTTGCAATTGTGACATTAATTATACACAACTAAACATACATCCACATTAAAATTGTAGGATTATTTTTTGTAGCACGTAAAATGTTAATTGCCTTACAAAAAAAGCAGTTGCGTTATTCAGGGTGCTTTTAAAGTTTTAAAAATACTTAAACTCCCGACTATTTAAGAGCAATACATCTCAAAATAGGCACTGTCGTTCTTATGACGCAAGACAAAATTAGACTTTAGATGTGGTCAGCTTAGATTAAACGTGTATAAAAGTCTCCCAGCCTTAGCCGAGACTTTTAGAGTCTCTAAACGTAATGGATACAAAAAAGCATATTTAAATCAGACTGAAAGAGTCTTCCATTGATGAGGCATTGTATTCGGTGGTTGAGTTGTGTGTGTAGCAGTAGTGGATTGAGGTTTGCTGAGGACCTCAGGAGGTTGCTCTGTCCTACTTCTAAATAAATAATTTATTGTACAATACATTAATTTGTATTATTTTTGTAATTTTATGATGTTTAGTAGGTTGGTAAAAACTGAACTTTTGTATTATATTTTTTTCATTTTAACTGATTATATTGACGCGAAATTATTATTATCTATTTGTGACGTTTCTACATGAATGTAATATTTGTTCAAAAAGCCTAAATATATAAATGAACTAAGGCCTTTATTTTGAACAAACATCATGGAAATAGGTTCCACGGAAGTCTGTATCAAAATCGTTAAAAAAAATAGTTGTGTTTTATACAAAATTGTGTTAACTATACATAGATTTGAAATCCTATTCAAAGTTATTTAAAACATATAATATTTATTTTATATCACATTTTCAGTAGCCATGGTCGAGTCTTAAACGTTTTATAGGTTGTTGTCTTGAGGTGTTTTTTCTTGTTTTTCCAGCTTCAGACCTTTCGTATGCTCATAAAGTTCGATCTGGCACCTCCACTAGGCGGGCTTTGAGCGGCACAAACATTCTGCAGAAAGGACTCAAAAGGAACAATAATTTCCCCCAGTTGTGTGTTACCCAGAAGTGTGCAAACGTTTGAATGCAAATCGAACGGCAATACCACTATCCGATAATACGTGAAATAGGCGGGAACTCTTACTGGTGTGGGTGGATTCTGTTTACAAGACCAACAGAGAAACCAATCTGGCTTTAATTAGTCGATAATTAAACACTGTTTTACGTCATACGCTCATCTAATATAGTTTTAGAGAGTAATATAACAGTTCGACTTGTGCAGAACAAAAGTAACTAACTTCCCGATTCGGCTTATCCCCTGAAACATTAGCATAATTTTAGATTACACAATTTAAAATAATACAATTTCTAGGGAAGAACCCAGCATATTTCGCACGACAACTATCTTTCTATCTCCATGAATATATTTATTTTTAATAAAGGTGTAGGATTAATCATGACCTCAAAGCTAAGGTAGTATCTAATGTGACATTTCTAAATCAAATTATTTAGTTTTTATTATAAGGTGATTTATAATAAAAATTCAAAAGAACAAGTATCTTAGGAATATTCCATTCCTAAACAAAATCATAACCTAAAACTTGCAAAAGACAAATTGTTTTAAAGTGAGAAACAGCTGTTAATGGAAGTACGTCATTGAGAAATAATCATACTTTTTTTTAAAAGCCCATCATCATCTTGAAAACATTATCATTCAATTAATACTCATAAACTAAACATTTGAACACACGTAGGCCCAAACGTTCAATATTTAATTCACAATGCACTAATAAAACTAGTTAACAAAATACTATAGATAATCTGGGCAAAACTAGTATCTCTAAATATTACCAATCACACTCAATCTTTGCAAAAAAAGCTAACACAATATCAATGGTCTGGTCATCACCCAGCATCATCTGGATGTTATACCATTGGAGACTGGAACAGCGTATAGCCCGGGTAGACAGTATATAGGTTCGAACCTACGCAACCTGTGATGGAGGTACCAACTGTAGGAGACTGCACTAGAGTCTAAAGGGGGCGCTACCCTCTCCACCATATTGAATCTGATTCCCATAAGAACAATGCTACAGAATAAGTCTTTTTTTCTGTTAATTCGTGGAATAAATTAAAAAATTTGGTTTCATTTTGAAGTACTGTCATATGCGGATGTTGATTGCTGAATACATTTTCAAAAACCGTGTTATTGTTTTCATAAAGGTATGATATAAATAGTAAGAAATAGTAAACTTTATTAATTTTTTACTCAGTTGCAAAAAAATATATTGCAAAAAACCTTAGCAATCAACACCCACAATCTATTTTACTTTAAGGAAAAAATACAGCTTTCGTTTTTTGACAAAACAACACAAAAATATGCTTAATAGTGAAGGTATGTTTTCGTTATTGAAATTGGTATCCAACTTCGCCGTTTTGAATGTAGAGAGCCGAGCCTTAAGCCTCTAGGCCACTCTCATGTATCATTCAGATTTGAGTTGTTACTTTAGCTTCAAGAAGTTTATCCACAATCTAAATATACGAGTTTCATGTCTGATTTACACAAAAAAACTGTTGAATTTATGAAAAATGCAAAACAAAATTATCCTAAAAATATAAGAAACCCCTAAAGCTTAATGAAAATAGACGTCCATTTGAAATTTTAGAGTTTAAGCTGATGAAGCTTAAATTTGAAATATTGATTTTACTGTCCTCTAGAAATTAGCGAAAGCTCTCTCCTTTAAACTTTTTTAGTAGATTCCAATATGGCAATACTGGCCAGAAAAGCAATCTCCCGGTATATTGTTCTATTAATATTTCCATCGCAGATAATTAATAACCGCAGAAGTTCTCTTTATCGTTCCAAAACCGTCACCTCTTTGTGTTAAACACTTTAAGATTCGCATTGTTTCCCAAACAATAATTAAAATAATGGACGCGCTCTTGCCGCCCACGCTTGACAGACAGCCAACTTAATAAAACATTGTGTGGAAACGCGATTGTCCCAGAATAAATAATTATGAAAGAGACAAACATAAAGCTCTGGACAACTGTAGGGCTACACATGAAATTTTAATTCAATTCGACTTGACTTGGGGGAAAGGAAACACGTTTTATATCCTGGTGCTGAGTTTAACATAACAGCCTGTTTATTTAATATTTAAATCAATCAATGCTTGACGTTACTACTGATAGTAACTTTATATTATATGGTAATTATAAAGTATCTTCCCCTATCTAATATGCGAACACAAAATAAAATAATTCTCTCGTGCTAATTAATCACTTTGCCAAATTTGGTCCCGATCCAGCAAACTGGTTTTGCATAGGGAACACACAAACAAATTGAATACAGCCAATTATACATCCATTATATATACAGGGTGTCCTCGAACTCTCTGAACCCCTTTTGTGGATATGTTCCTGGGATCCAAACAAACATATTTTCACAATATAAACATGGGTCTACGGAGCTTATTTTTCGTCTGTCTGTCTGTCTGTATGTGTTTTTTACAAAATACCTAATATTTTTGGAAGTAGAAGAGATATTGAGCTCAAACTTTGTATATCTATTTGTTCCCTAACCTTTTATTACTGTACCAAAAATTAGAAAATTATTTTAAATACTTTCAAAATGGCTGCCTTTTAAAATTTTTAATATCAAATATCTCAAAAACCGCTAACTTTAAAAAAGAAATACAAGAGACAAAAAAGTTTACTCTTTTAATGACAAACACAATGGTTTTTTTTTATTTTTTCTGCAGCTCAAATGGTAACAGAGATTTTGACAAAAAAAGAAAAAAAAATATTTCTTGGTAGTTGTCAACAATAACCAGAATTACTCTAGAAACAAAATATTTTAAAGTTATTATGAGCTAAAATAATAAGTTATTTGCATAATGTTCCGAGCACTTTCTGAGCTGATTCCACTAGCAAAAAATAATGAAAAAGTTCATATAGGCCTATTCATAGATCCGGGAATGCTTCGTTAGAGAGTTACAGCTGGCGAAAGATTTCACCCGTGTTTCAGATTACTCACAGAAACGAATCATTATTGAAATACCGTATGTAGGGCGTTAATGTCAGTGAGTCAGTCGGTTTTGGCTTTTATATATATATAGATATGTACAAACACACGTATATTATGCACCGGGTGACCGCTAAGTTCACGTTTAGTCACTTTTTGTTACAATTAGTGCAAAAAATTATTTAAAGAAATGCTTCTGATAAAGTCCAACTGAATCTTTGAGTAATAACCCCTTAGTATACCGAATCGCAAGGAAGTACTTTTGTAACTGATTTCGAAAAATATCTACAAAAATACAATATCCGCAAAACTTGAAGAAAAATAACTTTCTGGGCACTTTTACTAACTTTAAGACTCCTTTGGTAAAATTAATCAATTGCAAACCAAATCTCAAAAATATTTTCGAGAAAATATTTACAAATACAAAATTTTCCTAGAACACGAATTTCTGAAAATTTTCAATAAGTGAAAATAAGGACATTTTGGGTGAACAAACTCTTATGTACCAAATCTCGAGGAAATCCTTAAAGCCTTTTACGAGAAAATATGTTTATTCATTTAAGAATATAACATAAACAGACATTTTGTGTACACTAATCTCCACAATGGCTAAAGCAATGTGGATGTGGTTTTTAGTAATGTATTGAGATAAGCTAACATTAAAAAATAAATGTCCAGTGTGCCTCGCGCGCACAAGGTTGCTGTCGCTCGCATATGTTAAAACTATCGGCGCTGAGTATGCAAAACCCAATCTGAAAGTATGTATCAACATTGCATAAACGCCCCTGAAAGTCATCCGGACAAAATTTTAGCAGTGAAAGGTACTATGCCCCCGCTACAGGTAAAGTTGTAATGGTCTTAGTTGATCAGGAATTTCATACACGTGACGTTGTATTGCATTCTCACGATGGTCGCCTACAACGCATTTTTTTAAAGACACCGGACTTATGGCGTCCAGCAAAATTAATTTATTGGATAGATATACATGTTGCGCGTACGAAACTGAGAGAAGAGCTAATTAAATATATAAAGTAAAAAAATTACCCCGCGAAGTTTCACACCCAATCGGCCAAGCTAGGAAGGTGGCTAATTACATTCTCTATATTATAAACATTTCTGCAAGAAATTTAGGTAAGGAAATGTAGCCCCGGAATTTTTAATTAGCCAACCATAATAATAATCAGGCAAATATACAAAAAAAATCAGGACCAGTTAAAACAAGGCCTTTTTGCTGGAACTGGGTTCAATCGACTGCTTTTAGTAGCCAACTGCTAACACGATCAGTTATACCTAGAACCAGAGTGGACCCGAGCGCTAAATCAACCCGTAAAGGTCAAGCGAGGGTTGAAAATGAGTGAGCAGCTTGTCTGCGTAGTAGGAGAACTTTTTTATTTCTGTATCCGTTTCCCTAGCAATGGTTTATAAAATTACTAATAAAACAACGATTAGGTTAACCAGCTTCAATTATTCAAAAGAAAGGAACATTTAAATACTTAAAGTATAACATAATATATTACATTCTGAGAACAGAGCGAAGACGCATTGCATTCTTTTGTTTTACTTTCTCACTATACTATAGTATAGAGAAAGTATAGTGATCGCAAAAAAAATCGATGTTGAGATTTTTGTGGAAATGTCCGTTTTGGGACCCCCTGAGTCCAAAAAAGTGGTTTTTACAAAATGTCTGTCTGTATGTCTGTATGTATGTCTGTATGTATGTATGTCTGTATGTATGTATGTATGTATGTAGACAGAGCTAGAGAGAATACTATTCGATCGATTTCAACCAAATTTGCACCAGACATGTCCAGTACGCCTGTATAGATGCACGAAAAAGGGTTTTGAACAATTTTGAAAAACAACTTCCTTTTTGGTCAAAAAACCCCCAAAAAATCAGTTATTATTTTTTTTATAAAAAAACGGCTCTAACGATTTTGATAAAATTTGGCTTATTTGTAGCCTTTAATGTGCCTACCATATACAAAAACCCGCATCTTTCTAAAAATTCTCGTTTTAGCTAATAATAATAATAATAACAGATTTTGGGGGGTTTTTTGGCCATAAAGGGGGTTGTTTTTCAAAATTTTTCAAAACCTTTTTACGTGCATCTATAAAGACCTAATTGACGTGTTTGGTGCAAATTTGTTCGAAATCGATCGAATAGTTTTCTCTCTAGCTAATAATAATAATATTTATTAGTTAATCGCCTACTTTAATAAAAGTATACAAAGCTAGAGAGAAAACTATTCGATCGATTTCAACCAAATTTGCACCAGACATGTCCAGTACGCCTGTATAGATGCACGAAAAAGGGTTTTGAACAATTTTGAAAAACAACCCCCTTTTTGGCCAAAAAAACCCCAAAAAATCAGTTATTATTTTTTTTATTAAAAAACGGCTCTAACGATTTTGATAAAATTTGATTTATTTGTAGCCTTTAATGTGCCCTACCATATACAGAAACCCGCATCTTTCTAAAAATTCTCGTTTAGCTAATAATAATAATAACTGTTTTTGGGGTTTTTTTGGAAATAAAGCGGGTTGTTTAAAAAAAATTTCAAAACCATTTTACGTGCATCTATGAAGACCTAATTGAAGTGTTTGGTGCAAATTTTTTCGAAATCGATCGAATAGTTTTCTCTCTAGATAATAATAATAATAATAATATTTATTAGTTAATCTCCAACTTTAATAAAAAAACTCTCCTACCCCACCCTACAAGTCACAGTGAATCTGTTTAGTAATTTAAATGTATTTGTGAGAAAGTATGTGCCAGTTCCTGGTACCGTTTATTTATTATATGTACACTATTAATGTATTGTTTAATATTTCTCTCGCATACAACCACTACCCTTCTTTAGTTTGATGTTACTCTATTATTATCTATTAACAATTGTTTGTTTTGTTTTTAGATTCAGTATGCTGCCTCTACTGATTGGCTTGGCAGTAACAAGCGCTTTGTCCTTACAGCAGTGCGTTGGCCTACCTACATCCATTGAACAAAGGTTACAACTAGGTATGAAGACGTTCCCCTTGAGCAAGTATTTGATCCGTATTTCAATTGTTAAAATAATATTGAATGTTGTCCTTTACAGGGAAATTTGGTTTAAGGCTGAATATTCTTCGAACCCTTTTATATGATGTACCACATGACCATTATATCCAAAAGTTATATCATGGCATCCCACTTTGAAAGAAAATATTTTACTCTCCTCCTTAGTTTGACACTATATCCGTGTAAAAATCAGGATTGCTAGCAACTTTAACCACAAGTGTCTGCTTTTAAACCACATTTCTGTTTCTCACACAAAAATGTATGATGCATCGGCGGCTACCAATCGGGATCTTCCCATTTTATCCCGATTATTCCGGTCTTTCTTCTCATTCATATTTTATCATCTAAAATTATTTTTGGGATCTAGTAGAATTGTTTCATAGTATGAAATCAGCAACTGCTTCAATTAAAATGTATTAATTAATCCCTTTGAATTGCCTACTTAACAATTGTATTTACAATGTTTTCGAAACTCACACTACAAATAATTTTACAATGTTTTATTTTTATTTTTGTATATTAGATCCTTGCATCCTTTCAACTGATTAATGAATATCATCAAATATTAAGGCAGCTAATTTTAAAACGAAATTTATGATCACAAAGCTATAATTTATTGTTATACAGTATTAGTTTTTTATTAAAACATTTGGTTATGATTTGGTTTGTTTCAGTTACAGTATTTGTATTGTAAAATTATTTTAATCCTTGTATTAACTAATAAATTTTGAGATCTGCTTTACGTAGAAAGAAAATGTATAAACTACGAACATAAATCTTTGCACATGCTTTATTTCATTCGTACGAACCAAATTTTACTTTGCACATAGTAATTTGAGGATAATTTACGATGATCCAATAATTAGATCGATTTATCTTTTGTCGCTAAATTTTGTTTTATATTTCATTTAATACGATTTGGTTTATAAATGATTTTATTAAACGGATATAAATAATATGAAATAAAAGGCTGACTTTTATGATAACCTTTTAAAATACAAAAGTACACAAATTTTCTCATTTGAACTTGTACCTGATTGGTATGGTAGAAATTTGAACTATTACTACGGAAGTTGTCATTGTATAAACTACATTTCTGATTGGTTGACTTTTAGTGGCCTTGTCTTTTATTTGATTTTCTTCTTTCCACAAAGTGTGCAACCCGCAGCATTTTTCGGGATCACAGAGATGAAATTAGGCCTATATAGTTTAATGGGTTGATTGCAATTTTCCAGGGAACATTTGGTTCATTAACCACAAGAGTATCACTTGTCTTTGTTGAAATGTCAACTTTCCCTGGACTGTAAGATTTAACAATTACGTAACTGGTTTTAATTTTATATGAATTTTATATAGATATATATATTATAGAGATAGTGTGAAAGTATGTGTCTCTGTCAATGTTTACTTTTAAAATATTATGTAACTCTCGACGTATGTTTACACTTGAAATTTCTTCAAAAATCGCAAAAGTACCCAAATATGTTTTTTGGGGAAATGGGATTTGTTAAAAGAAATACTTTAAATCCGTTATATACTGTACGTGCGTGAATACCCGTGCTTCACTACAGCATACATTTTAATTTTTCCTGCTCAAAATATGAATTAAAATATTTTGCAGTGTTACAGTTCATCTCATCGACCTAGACAACTATGGATTTGACACCAATAAGAATCGTTTTCAATTGTTTTTACATATACATCCCCTTCCCACCCCCAACGCTAGGGGTGCTGCGGGTGTTTTACCCCCAAATTTTGTAATCAGGTAGAAAGTGATTCGTGTACAAAGCTTTCATGCACGTTGCACATACGTTCTAGCTATTTTGAAATAACAATATACTCATCCAAGCATACACCTTTTTTTATTTATATCTATATATATAAAAGCGAAATACCACTCACTCACTCACTGACTGACTCACTCATCACGATTTCTCAAAAACTACCGAACGGATTGAAATGAAATTTGGTATGCAGCTTCCTCTAAGGCCATAGGTGCTTACTAAGAAAGGGTTTGAAAAAATTCGAAATTTTAGGGGGGTTTGGGGGGATCAAAGTTATTAAATCACGATTTCTTCAAAACTACAGAACGGATTGGAATGAAATTTGGTATGTAGCTTCCTCTAGGGCCATAAAAAAGGGTTTAGAAAAATTCGAAATTTTAGGGGTGTTTGGGGGCTAAAAACTACTAAATCACGATTTCTCCAAAATTACCGAACAGATTGGAATGCAATTTGGTATGTAGTTTCCTCCATGGCCGTAGGCGCTCGCTAAGAAAGGGTTTTAAAAAATTCGAAATTTT
>JAGFPH010005100.1:25366-43135 GCA_018207615.1 Philaenus spumarius
CGCGCCAATTTGTCATGCCTCCTCGGCTCCCGAACAAACATCTGCTTCCCTACACAGTATTCTACATCTTTATATATTTTGTCATTCCTAGTATACCGCTTGACCCGCATCCGCGCCATATTTCGTGGTAAATCCTTCCGTGAATTGGGAATCATTCTCCGTGTTGCTACAGGTTTAGTAAAATTCCTTAAACTGTCATCCGTAGGTAGTGCGCGACTTCCATGGAGTACTTTCCTACGCGTGTTCAAAGTCATTATACTATAACTCCGTATTGTTGACTTACGTTTGCTTGGATCATCTGTTCCGCTTGGCAATGACTTCAATTCAAGGTCGCTGACACAGCTATCGCGGCCTGAATGTACTACGTTTCCGCGTGCGTAACTATTTTGCTGACGGCAGTGCAATTGCTTCCTTACAAAATTCACATGTTTTTGTTGTTCCCGACGTTGTGTGATCTTCCACTGCAACCCTACATTATCCTTTTTACTAGCGTTTATCAGAAACAAACCTTGTCTCCGAGGCTTTTCCGGCTCAGGGGAATACCGTCGCTGCCCTCTCGGCTTTTGTAGCTCTTCCTGAAATTGACGTCTACAGTCCCTGGCAATGTGTCCCATTTTCTCGCATATGCTACATGTGCGTTGCTGCGCTGGATACCTGTACCGTTGCGTGTAGAATGCGCGTCTGTCCATTTCCGATTGCCCTTTGTAGTTTAATGACTCCTGCCTCCGATTGTAGCTACCGTAAAAGTTTCCCCTACGCGGCGATGCATGTCTTCGAATTTCGCCCCTGCACTCTTTGGAAAAGTGCCCTGGCTTGCCACATTCCCGACATGTATAACTCTGCGTCGTATTCTGGTCACGCTGTGTATCTTTAAAACGCCCTTTAGTCTTATAATGCCCGTTAAAGCCCTTGCGCTCGCGTATCCAACTGTCGTCGTAAGATCCGTCACTACGCGGTGACTTACTTGCTTGGAAACGCCCCCGACTTTTACTGTAATCTCGTGGCCTACTGTCGTATCTCGTTTCATTTTCATTCCGTCTGTTATACCCTGACACCTGCATATTATCTAATATCGCCATTACCTTATCTATTCTTTCTCCCATCTCAACTACCTGCCTATTTGTGGTATCACCGGACGAATAACACCCTAATCGATTTCGCATTAAATAAGCTGCCTTCTCGTATGACTTAATGTTGTCCCTAAGCTTTTTCAACGAAGAATTGTCCAACATTGCTATTTGCTGTAGCAATGCTGGGTTGAGCCCCTTCAAAATATATGCACACAACTCTTGTTCTGGCATTTCCGCATCTATACGTGCGCATAAGTGTTCTACGTCTGCCCAATACTGTACAAAGGATTCATCTTGCAATTGTACCCGATTATTAAGCTTCAATAACAACATCTCCTTTTCCAGCGTGGGTGTAAATGTATTTATAAACAGTCCCTTTAACTCCGCCCATGTGAAAACATTGTGCTTACGCTCAAAATTATCGTAAACTGTTAAAGCAACACCCTCTAAATACATGGGAAAATACAGTAATTTTCTGTCATCTGCCCAACCATTAGCTAACGATGCACGCTCAAACCTTGTCACGTAACTTAAAACATCGTCCCCCGTAGTACCCCGGAATTTACCCGGATCAAAAAAAGGTAATTTTTCAGCCATTGAGCGCTGTGAAAACAAATCCGCTGTACAACCTACTTCACGTGTTACTCCAAAAATACATATCATTTTAGACGATTGAAACTCCGTTTCTTTTTCCTGTTGAGCGTATTTAATGAAGCTACTGAAATTCAGGAGATAAAGCAGATATTTTAAAATTCGAAGAAGTTTTTAAGATGCTGAGTCAGAAGTGGGTTTATTTCGTTACGATTATGATTATATAGATGACTATAACTGCTTTGAAACCGATTCCAATTCCGTCGTTAATAATTTTTCTCTTCTTGAACTATTATAACATCATCACAGGTTTCTTTATGTCTGCTATTCCGGTTGATGTTCCATCATTTGACAGTACTTCTACAGTTGAATCCAACAATGCACACTCACCTCCATTATGCAGTGGGCCCACCCATTGTAACAAAGAAAGAGAAAGCAAACAACATTTTAAAATGTTAATCCACTAAAACAAACGCATAGAAACAATGCAAAAAATGAAGTACACTGAACAAACACTTCCAACAATTGCGTAAGTAATTTGCAAAACATTACTAAATATGATATTTTCTAAAAACTTGTTAATGAAACGATTATTAATAATTTGGTGATCCAAACAAATTTACTGGCTCAGCAAAGTCAAAAAAAAAATAATAATAATAATAAATAAAAATACGTGCCAACAACTGCCCGGATATGGAAACAATTTTGAGAATTAATACTACTATAACTTAAGGGTCTGCTGTAGTGGCGGACATCTTGGATTTTTATCCCATAAGAGCAATGTTAAATTTCCAACCATTTATTTCGTTTATTTGTTATCATAAAATTATTTGCAAGGTTTCATTTTAAGCACAGTCACAATACGAATCCGTTTTGCAATTTAGTTTTTTTTAAATGTTGTTGATTTGTTATGCAATTGACATTTTGTAAGTGTACAAAGTTTGAATTTTTTTCCTAACACAATAAAAAATGAATAATGAAAAATAATTTCCAAGCCGGATCCGAAATTTTATCAAGAATATTTAGTTTTTTTTTTAACACTCAATTACAAAAGATAGACTTATAAAATGGTTTGAAATGAGGCAATGTCAAAGCGCTCAGCTGCAAGAAATTGCACTGTTTAGATAGGGATATAGTGAGAATCGCTTTCGTTTCCGGTTGCTTTCTCGTTTACTGGAGCAGACCCTTAAGGCAATACTTTGGGGGGACAAACCTTAGTGTGCATGGTGATGCAAAATTTGCACCTCCCTTTTACAATCATATATGAAATTGATTATTGAAAATACACCCACAGTAACTCATTTTAATACGTATTTATAGTAAAACTATAGTTTTTTAGATTTTTGAGAACATACATTTTCTTGTGCGGCACAGGGTTCAGAAACCTTAAAATTCCTGTGCCTGAAAAGTTAAACCTTCAAATTTGCGTATTTTGATCTTAAGTAGTTTTGTCTCTAAGTTGACTCTATGCCAGGGCAGAGCTGATTCTCTATATTTATAGAGGGGAGAAAGAGAGAGAGAGAGATGGTGGGGGGAGGGCTCTACCTAGAACTTGCTCGATGTTTGCGCTTAAAATCAAAATTTGGCACATACTTTCTTATTGAGTGCCTATGCCTCTTTAATAGTAGCGTATAGCAAATTTTTTTTTAATTTTATCTTCGCTAGTTTTAACTCTAAATTGATTTTATTGACATAGAATCAACATTGATATACCAGGTGTCCCACGAAGAGGTCCCTATTTTTGAATTGATATGGCAGACGTATAGAGCGCGCTAACGACTTGAAATTCTACAGTCGTGACTAACACATATGTAAAAGAAATGCCCCTGAGTATCAGTTAATTCTGACTGATCCAAACAAAATGGCGGAAAAACAAAAAAACAACAAAATCAGCAATCGTATTTTAAGGGTAAACCCACTTTTATTTAGAATAGGAACAGCTACAGCTGTTTAGACTATTTTAAATCTATCAGCTGACTTCGTGTATCCACAACAATGAACATATTTGGTAATAAACATTGGCATTTGTTATTAAGTTGCATTGTAAAGTGTCTTATGTACCATGCCGTTTTCAACTGAGCAAAAAGTGAAATGTTGTTCCTGGGCTATTGCCTTTGAAAATGATTATGAAGCAATAAGGTGTTTTAGGGAAAGGTACCCAGGTGTAGTTCCACCGTCAAGGAAATCTATTCGTAAGTGGAAGACTATCCTACTAGAAACGGGGTCAATACAAAAAAAATTCCATAGATCCTCCAACATAGAAAATGATGAAATCGCATGACTGTTTTCTATTTCGTTGTCATCAGTGCATTGCGATCGATGGACATCAGTTTGAATAAGGTTTATGGATCAAATAGATTTAATTTATTTATGAGTTACTTATATCTTTAATTCCCTAACGTTGTTTAGTGCTTAGTAACATCGTTAAAATTCAATAATTATGTTGTAACACTTAAGCAAATAAAACTAATTTAACGAAAAGGTACTATTTCTTTGATATCCCGCCATTTTGTCCTAATGTGTCAGAATTAACTGATACTCAGGTGTATTTCTTTTACATATGTGTATGTTAGGACTGTTGAGTTTCAGGTTTGTAGAGTGTTCGGTGCATCTAATATATTAATTCAAAAATAGGGACCTCTTCGTGGGACACCCAGTATATATATATATATATATATATATATATAGATAGATAGATAGATAGATTGAGTAAATTAATTTTGGAAGTCATGATAATTAATAATATCCGTTGAATGGCAAAGGGAAACGTCTTTTTCGTTAGAAGTACAATACTTAATAGATAACAATACATGATAACATGTGTGTTATGTAATGTATACATATATATACTGAACTCATCTAGAACACCTGAAATATTGACGAGCGTTAAACTGGTAATTGTTTTTGTCTAAAAATATGTATTATACAAAAATAAAGGAAATGCAACAACAAAAATAAGCAAATATTGTTATAAGTATATATGAACTGATATGGAAGAGTATATATTTGACAGAGTTTATTCCCAGAACGTGCACAAGTGTGTTTTCGTTTAGTTTTACACTTTAAAAACTGCCGCTTCCCTTTCGCAGAATAACAAACTTATAAACGTCCGTACAGACAAAAGGACTAGTCATGGGACCATCGGTTACATTCAAGTCCGCTACTCCCATTACAGTTACATAGAAATATCAGTTACAAGTAACTTTTCAGAGAATAAATACCTCAGTAAATGTAACTCCGCACTCGTAAGCTAAGTGGTAACACTCGTTTCCTAATCAGTACATGAAATATTTTACAAAAATACTTTAAATAACTTCTTAGTAATTTAAGAGCAAGAACATTTTCATTCTGGTGTGTAATACAGCGTTTAACTTAATTAATTGGTTTTGCAGATTAATTATTTCCTACGCTTTGTTTCTATAGACGTTAGTTTTATATTATTATTTTATTGATTTATTAGATTGTTATTGTACAGTAAAATTACAAAATGAATTTGTAATTATTTTTATTTCACTCTTAGTATACTTTCACTGTTATTGTGATTCTGATTTAGTTTCTTTGTTTTTCTACATACGATTGAAATCATTACTAGAATTTCTGTAATTATGTATGTTATTGTGAACGTGTTAATTCAAATAAAATATCAATAACCATTTTTAAGTAATTAAATTTATGATTTTGTAACCTACTGACCATAAAACCGCTCAGAGAGGTGTCACAATTTTACCATTTTGCGAAGAATAATATTTAGAATTCAGTAATTAGAGTACAAATTAAGTAGAGTTAACATTTAGAAAAATGTGATTTTGTAGTTGGTGATTCAAAAAGAAAGATTAGCGCCAGGTATGAGTATGTCTGCGCGTGGGGAGCGAGGGTCGATTTTATGGTTCAGAGCGCACGCCTGTTTGGACAAACTATAATATTATATATTTCTTGATGGCAATGGATTGAATGTGAATCAGTACAAGACCTGAAACTTGATATGGTGATTATTCATTGATAAATAAATATGTAAAGCGCTGACCGTAGATTGCATAATTATGTTTCATTACATAATTAGAGATTAAAGCGTAAAATATATTCGCCAGTAAAATAGAAAGCAACCGACGACTTCAGCCCTTCAACATTTGTGGATATTTAAATAGTGAAGTTTTTTCCAGTTGAGCACTTTGACATTGCAACATTTAAAATCATTTTAAAAAGCCATCGTTTGTAATTGAGCGGTGTACAAAAAATAATGTTATTTATAAAATTGCGGATACGGCTTGCGTTTTACTTTTAATTAATAACTTTTTATTGTGTAAGGAAAAGTTTACCTTAAAAAGGTTTTTCTTGGTATTTAAAAAATGTAAATTACGTGACAAATGCAGGAATTTAAAAAAATGTGAAACGCAAAATGGATGCCAATTGTGATTGTGGTTAAAATGAGACCTTACAAACAGATTTATGATAAAAAATAATGGTTTAAATTTCACATTGCTCTTACAGAGTAAAAATCTAAGATCGCCGCCAATTTATATAGCAGACCCTTAACGACTAGTTTGGCTGCAAATTTACCTCTTGTTTAATCCCTATACAGATAACCAGTTTTAACAACTACTATTATTTAATAAACTAATTAATTACTATTTTAATTCACGATTCACTTGACTGGAACATATAACACACTTAACTTAGGTGACTAAATATCTTGGAATCAGTCAGTATCTGTCGACCCAATTTGGAAATAATTATCAATTTATATGTTATTAAGACTTACAAACATGATTGAATAAAATTAGCCGGACATTATAATAATTACCTACACATTACAACATAAATTATCCATAAACAATCCATAAAACAACCTTTCTCCGTTGTGGCTACAACTGAATTCAAATCCGAAGTCTCTCCTGTTTATCGATTGCACACTCATAAAGTGAATAATGACGATCCTGATCAAGATCTGGTCGCGTTATAAATTCATTGTTAAGCGTTATGGATGAATTGTGATTTTTCTTATTTTCAAAGAATTAAAAAAAAATAATATAATTTCTTATCAAAAATCGTCATAGTGGGCTCAATGTTTTATGTTCGATATAATCTCGTCTTCAGTATGGTATTCCCATTGGTATGTTCGATATTTTGATCAATAATGTTTTGTGTATCCAACAAGTCAACTGATCTGAATGCCACTTGCATTAAACTACCATACTTGTTTCAGATTTTATATCATCTACCGTAATTCTTAATTAATCCCATAAAACCAAAATTACATCTCGAGACAGTCATGCTTTACGCTTTGTTAGTGTCACTATAAAAACTATTATTTATAAGTGTTTATGCCTTTATCACATCATATGAATTTTTATTCAAATTGGGCTATCTGAAAAAACTAATTTATCAACCAATGTAAGGTTTTTTCAATTAAGTTTATTAACCACTGGACAGGGACACAAACAAAAAAGTTATCCATTTTGTAACAACTCTGCATTGATACAAAAGTAATGCAACTGCCACTAATGCAAAAATATTTTCTCCACTATTGTGTGCCTTTTAATTTTAAAATAATTTCCTTTTAAACCTCCAAAACACAGTTTTCCGTTACGCTGAAAGCATATTTATGATAGCGCTTATAAAATCTTTAGGGCATAAGATAAAATATGTCGCGAAGATAAAAATACGATGCGAACCACCTCTTGCAGTCAAGTTGAAGAGTTCCATATTTACAACCGAACAATCAACAACATGTTGATTGTTTACATCAACCTCATAGCAACAAAAAAATTATAGATACATTCATGGAGTGAAGATATCATTGCAACAAAAATCTCTTTAACTCTACATAGCTCTGCCCTTAACGGTTTTAATACCTTATAAATTAATAGTATTATACCTCAACTAAAGGTTTTCTCTATCTAAAGCATTGAGGTTCACCTTTGTCCTGTAGACTACAAATTGTACATTCCTCTTGTACCATAGTTAGTTATGAATTTGTCAAACATATATGAATTTAGCTATAAGCATCCAGTGAGAAAATTGTAATCACAGTGTGTTTTCTAAATAATGGTCTACAACTATCACGCAAACCACTACTAAATATAATTCTCAGAGCCTTTTTCAGTAGTACCAAAATTCTATTCATTTGGATAATAGATGCACTTCCTAAAACTTGTCATTCACATAACAATAAAGCTGAATCTCCTGTTTTAAATGGGTGCTTCCCCATTGGCAAGACGCACTCGTACTTTTTGTTTCCTCACAGATTCCTGCCCTTTTATTTTTAAACCATCCATGTACCACTAGCTGTAGAGATTAATGTTGTTATCCTAGAATGTCCCAAACATCTTAGGTTGTACATACTGAGTCCCTCACATTGAGCACTCTTCCTTGCTGCTACATTTTGCAAAAAGGTCTTGCGCAAGAATGTCTAGACAGCAGCTCAGAGCACCACTAAGACCACTGCTAATATTGCTCATGTATTACATTCAGCCCTACCATAGGTTTATGTTGCCATTCAACATTTTGAAGTTTGGGTTACTTCCTTTTCAAAATTTGTTTTCCTTATGAATAGTAAACTTTGACTAGACCAGAATCTTTGTAAATGATATTGATTTACTTAGTAACTGTGTAAAGTGTTTAATGAACGCCTTAAATAAGTCATAGACTTTGTGTAGAATAATATTTTATCAAAAATATTGTATATTCATTATTTTGTATTGCTTGTTTTTGTGTAAAGCATTTTTGATTTCAGACGATGATCCCGAACCTTCTCCCGACAACGTGATATCCGAAGTAGAACTAAACCGACTGGAAGCATTCCTCACAGAACTCCTCCGAGACGATGACTGGTCACAGTTAAACGATCCTCTGTTCTACGTCGAAGGTTCACCAGAAATCGAAGACAGTCCGATCCCGTGGAAAAGATCTCGATACTATCGGCGCTACCCATGGAAACGACAGAACGGAAGGGGCAACTACGATCCCGAAGGATTTGTCTGCAATCCTTCCAAACAGGACGTGTTCCAGCTGCTAGTGGCGCTCCACGATGCCAGAGGGGGAAATTTAAACCGCACAATAAACTTCTGCAATAGAAAAAGACCGGCTCATGCTATATTTACCAACATGCGGTTCATAGGACGACGCAAGAAGTAACTCGAACGAAACTGTGACTGACTTGAAAAAAGACTTAGAACTGATTCAATGTGTTTTGTCTGTCTAAGAAATCTGAGTGTTATGTAATATTAAAGTGCAATATTTTGCCCAGTCCCTACAATAATATAACCATGCTTACAAAGAGCGAACAAGGAAAGCGTAAAAGAAACTCCTTATTAATGAATATTTCTGTAATTTCAGCCAAACATTAGTGCTGTCGTTTCCATGAGTAGTGCTGATCGCATCGAAGTCCAAACCAAGGGAAGGCGAATTTGTCTTCTCTACTTTTTAGAATTTCAAATATCAGACTTTGATACAAAATTTAATAACCCAGATCGTACATTTGAGGATAAAATAGAGGGTATGAATTGCTAATGAAAGTTAAGTTTTATATATTTTTCTCTATTCAAAACCTTGAATGTTAAAGAAAAATATAGAATAAAACTAAGTTTAACTTACATAATGTCTTTTCACATCGTTCAAATACGTAGTTATTGTAAATTTTTTTTAATTAAAAGCTAGACCGACTAAAACAATAAAATTAGGTAATATTAGAACAAGATGAAGGTATTTGAATTAGAGCAAAAATGTAGAAAATCTTATTACTTCAAATAAAATAAAAAGTGTTCTACCAAGTCTTACAGACTTTGGAAGCTCATTAATGTGTAAAAATAAAGAAAATATGCATATAAACATATCTCCGAAAACGTTTAGTTACCCGTATATGCGCAATTTTGATTTATTATTAAAAAAAACATAACTATAGAAATGTATAAGATATTGGATCCAAATTGGGTATACGCAATACTTAAATTAAGTTTTACAAGCGTAATAAACACAAAATCTTTATTTTGTACTATTTTCAAAATGGCTGCCGTTTAAAATGTTCAAGGTCAAATATTTCGGAATCCATTAACTTTACACAAAACGTAAAACGAAATATTTATATTTCCTACGAAAGCTTATTTAAAAATGGTCGGTAAGTTGCTGGCGTTACATTTGAAACTTTCAACATGGTAGTTAGGTTAGAACCTACTTACTGTATATCAATTTACCTTCGCTATACCCTCCTCCCCCGTCTTCGTAAGTTGCCATAAATACGCTATAAGCAACTACAAATAATAAAGTCGCGAGTGTTATAGACAATTTTAAGTATCAAGAAATTATTTTACTAGTTTTTGTCAATATATCGGTTATCTTTTGATATTAAAAACCCCCATTTTCTTCCGTTTTAATCAAATTAAATGATTTCCAGTTATTTGAAACCAATTTGGAAATACAAGCTTTTTTCTAGGTGAATAAGGAAACAAAAACAATGCCCGAACCAAATTTGAACAAAATATCCTTCTCTATGTGGAAACTAACTGATTCACTTACAAAATGCCGATCCTAAAACAGGAGTGTGACATTTTTTACTCGTGTTGACCTGTTAAAAAGTTTCAATTTTAAACCCATAAACGTAATTTCCGGATATAAGCACATTTGCTTTTTAAGATTTAGGGTGCTATTAGTGAATAAAGACTTTTTCTCATATTTTTGCCGATACTCCGTCCGCTAAGAAACCAGCAAAGCAGTCTTTGAGGCCATGGCAGGGTTTGCAAAGGTATCCTCCAACTTATCTACGTCTATAGTGATAATTTTTTGTAAAAAACAAAACAAAATGTCGGACATACGATAAACTAAAGTTTGAAAACCAACGTTTATATGTTTCTTTAATTTTACATACATAATACCCTGTTAGTCTATTCGTTAACCACCCTGTATAAATGACAATCTATCAGTAAATTAAACATTTGCAACTCTATAACTTAGAATTAATTATTATTATGATTTGATTTTCAATATCTTTAACCCATGTTTTTATGAATTTAAACTGTACGTATCAAAACAGATACGAAACCACCTGACTATTAAAAGTTGTTTGAATTTGAAAAAAGGAGTTTATTTTACCATTTCCTTGTTCCACATTTTATGACCCTATATATTTTGTGTATTTTAAGACATTTAAAAAAACTATATGTGTTATATAACCTCAAAAAATACATTTCTTTTTAGGTTACCTATAATTTTACGCACAAATATTGTAAAGACAAACGTCGATTTAAAAATGTGTTGGTTCTTCAAATGATATAGATCAAAGTTAACAATCTAAACTGAATGTAAATATAGAGATCGAATAAATGCACACCTTTTTAAAGACATTATTCTTTGCGCGAAGAATTCTGTACATCCATTGTCTTTACAAACTACGAATTCCTCTACATTACTTCTAAGTAACGAACTTAACTTCGAAGGATCGCTAACTTCAATAACACCATTGTATTTGGATAACCTAATAGAACTCCGATCCAATGCAATATTTTGTTCCACTGGAAATTCGACTTTTTTGGCGCTATCTATTGGGGAAACGAAGGAAGTTGGTTGGAAACACCAATGCTTACAATGCTTTCTCCCTAGCGCTACATCGCGGCGCGATCATGTACTATTTTCGCGAACACCTTTTTTCCGGCACACAACCCCCGTATGGATGCAAGATCTATTTATTATTCATGATCTATGATAACACCTACAAAAACAAAATGTCATAAAACAAACTGTGTCAGTTAACAATAATATCGTATCTCCCCTAAGCCCTGTTTAAAGTTACGCCGGTTTAATGCTAAAACAACAGTGCCACCACGCATTCTTCTCTCAAGGCCGGTCTGCCCGACTCGGTGTCTATCTTTCTCTTGGCTGACCTCTACCCACTGTGCATGCAATCCACAATGTTCTCTTCTTCCCTCATGCTATTCACAAATAGCTCTTGTTGAACGCTATCTTATTAATCACTAGTGACATATCACAATAATCTATAATCTATATTTAAATTGATTGCGCCGATTTGCATAATCAACAGTACGGTCACATCTTCTTCATTCATAGCGTGTCTTCCGGATCAGGTAGTTCTGTCCAATCCACGTGCTCTCCAGTATATAACACGGATTAGGTCAGAAGCATACCATTAATCCACCTTTCCCTTGGCAGACCTCTGCTCCTTTTTCTATCCAATCTTCCTTTGTCTCTCTTCTTCCCACATTCTAATCACATGAACTTTCACAAACCGCTCTCCTGTTAGTTATCATTAATAAAATATTTCCCAGTAAACTCAATTTTAAAATATTAGACGCTTCGAATGTATAAATCAAAATTAAGGTCACATCTTCTTCTTCTTCTTCTTCTTCATTCATAACAGGTCTTTCGAGCCAGGGGAGGTTCTAAAGGCCATTTCACACCGACGTATAGTCACATACAGTTACATCCTGTCTCACAAAGTTACATGACAGGCTATAATTCACACCGCAACAGACGTCCGCGGACGTCGACGAGGTTCTGGGCGCACTTTTTCCCGCTATTTTCGTCAGTCTTAGGTTTAGATGGCCCAGTGCACATGCGCGAGGTGAGCGACGTAACGTTACGTGACAGACAGCCAATTCACACCGCAACAGACGTCCGCGGACGTCGACGAGGTTCTGGGCGCACTTTTTCCCGCTATTTTCGTCTGTCTTAGGTTTAGATGGCCCAGTGCACATGCGCGAGGTGAGCGACGTAACGTTACGTGACAGACAGCCAATTCACACCGCAACGGACGTCCGTGTACGAATACCAGAGATCGCTTGCCGAGCGATCCCGCAGATCCGTCACAGCGCGTCGGTGTGATTAACGCCGACGTCTTTCAGCAGTGTGAATTGCTCCATAAGAAACAACGGTGAGCGATCCTTTAAAATATCTGTCACACTACGTAACGTTACGCCGGTGTAAAATGGCTTTAAAGCCTACTACGTTGGAGACCCTAAACTTTGAAGTCCATTCCCTGGCTTTCACAAAATAAATAGCCCCGTATTTCAAATTTATGATTTTAAAATTAAATTAAATTCACGTCAAATTGTGTTTTTATTAGTCCGTTTTCCTTACATATTACAAAAATAATAAAAAAGCAAACAACTAAGGAAACTGAAAGAAAACATAAGAAAGCCGCGAAAAAACTAAAAATATTCCCTATAAAAAAATTGCTACTGGTGAGCAGAGATCAATAAAATAAACAAATACTAGTAAGCAAAAAATCTTTTTCGGCATCTATTTTAAGAAAAATAAACCTGTTAAGATTAAGGATAATATAAATAAGATGTCAAGTATCTGCTAGCTTATGCTAATATCATTTATGGATTTGTTTGCTATCTATACACTAATTAACAATATATGTTTTTACATTTTATGTGAAATGGCCAATTATTATCTTAATCTTTTCTAACCGGATTAACTTTATTTTTTCTATCATTCAAGTAAAGTTCTATAAGTGCGAATTTACCAAGCTTTTAAGGCTGAAGCGACTTTGGAAAATTATAAATCCAAGCATTTGCTAAACCTTATCCATTAGTAACAAAGCTTATCCTTAATTACGTTAAGTAAATTATTATAATTTCCAGCGCATAATGTCATGTGTAGGTATGCTTGATGAATAATCATTTGCTTACAGTTTTTGTTCATTGGATATCAATCAAGTTTTAAGCATAGACGTATTGTCAGTTTGTATCTTAAGTCTATTGTAACCGGCACAAACAAACCCCCGTTGTAATAAACGTTTCGAAAATATTTCATTATTAATATATGTATATTTATTCTTTATGATTTTAGGTTGTTTATCCGATAAAATACAATCAGTACTTAACACAAAATAGTAATAATTTGAAAACAAAGCAATTTGAATTCTTCTTAAATGTCAATAATTCTTTTGTGTTTCAATCGTTTGTTGAAATAAAGTATAGTACTGTATAGTTATTTCTTGTACGTTAATTGTATTCCATTTAAAATAAAATTATGTATTACTTATGTCTTAAATGTTTCGTACTAAGTGAATAAAATACAGGGAAATATATATTTATCGAATAAACAATAAGTGGATTTTAATATACCATTTGCCTTGATCCATGCGTCCTCCATTTTTCATCAACAAAAATTAATTTGGTGTAATAATTAAAACTCAATCAAAGGAAACACAGGAAATGTTCATGGATTTCAGAAATCATTCGACCAAACTTTAGGAACTGATTGGGTGGGATAAAATATATGAAAAATTACATACACTATAATATAGGCCTAGCTTGCTTAGTTTTGCGTCCGTCCACCATTTTTGTAAATTAACTTATTTCGTATATTCCCAAAATTGCTGCTGTTTAAAACTGTTAACTTCATCTAAAATTTTAAATTTTATAATAGCCCAGTCAAATTAATGTAATCAAAAAACAAAAAATGGTATAGTTTTGCAAATTGACTGAAAATGTCATTTAAGGCTTCTACTTTATCATACTATAAGTCCCCTAACGTGAGACTTGAGCTTTCGCCGCCATCTTGGATTTTAAGTACAATTTTCTGGTTTTTCTAAATTATCTCATAAATTATTAATATTTTACATACCATATGCAATTACAAAATTAAAGTACACAAAATTTACTACAAAAATTGTATTTGCAGTTTTCTTGTAACTCTAACTGTTTCAGAGAAATGTGTTCTTAAATATGTAATGTTTCTAATTTTTAGGCACAATTTTTTAGTTTTTCTTAATAATCTCAAAAATGATTAATATTTTACATAACATATATAATTGCAAAGTTGAAGTACACAAATTTTACTACAAAAAGTGTGTTTACTACTGTTTTGTAACTCCATCCGTTTTAGAGATATATGCACCTTAATATGACAATTTAAATTTTTGACCATTTTACCCTGCATGTGAGCTATTAAAGAGTGTATAAAAAACTTTTCTGTTATAAGTTACAAATTGTAATTAACCCTCTGATGCAATTTGTAGTTTCAAACATTTTTATAAATAGGGTTGGTCAACCTTTCTTTTTGTCATTTTATATATTTAGAGTTAACGTTTCGTAAACCTATTATAAATATATTGGCGCAGTTAAAATAAAAATAAGTTTTATAGAACTAGTCAGCATAATGTAGATGGTGTGTGGGTGCTTAGACCTATTAGTTGTAGTGTTATTAAACTTTAGAACAAAAATACTTACAAATGTAATGTAAAACAAAATAAGTTTTCACACATGTTTATTTAAAACATTATTGATAGTAATAACATGGTTAAAAAGTGAAACATATTTACAACGAGTCTACTACGACACATTCATCAAGATAGTCGCCGTCCTCTAACGCCACTCCATTCAAACAAACCCCTTGACAGTTGGCGCAATCAACAGTGCACTTTATACTCCTACTTTTCTACACCCGCATTTCAACCCACATCCAGTGACACATGAACAAAAAATCTGTTTCAAAATATGGTCTGGGGCAATTGGTTTCAGTGTCTGTATTGATTCTAAGGACAAGGTCGTTTTGGTCCACCCCCACGACTCAGGTGTCAAGAAATTCCCTAGCCAAGTTTGCACCTGATAGTATACTCTGTATGCGTGTTGCATAGCAGCAGCCTCAGTGGGCGGTAGTGATGCTGGATTGGGTTTTAGTTGCCTTGCGGAGAGCTGAAAACATATATATCTGTAGATATTAAGGTCGTTCTGATATTAAAAATTTAAATTATCATATTAAGGTGCATATATCTCTAAAACGGATGGAGTTACAAAACAGTAGTAAAATTTGTGTACTTCAACTTTGCAATTATATATGTTATGTAAAATATTAATCATTTTTGATATTATTAAGACAAACTAAAGAATTGTACCTAAAAATTAGAAAAATTACATATTTAAGTACATATTTCTCTGAAACAGTTGGAGTTACAAGAAAACTGTAAATACAATTTTTGTAGTAAATTTTGTGTACTTTAATTTTGTAACTGCATATGGTATGTAAAATATTAATAAGTTATGAGATAATTTAGAAAAACCAGAAAATTGTACTTAAAATCCAAGATGGCGGCGAAAGTTCAAGTCTCACGTTAGGGGACTTTTAGTATGATAAAGTAGAAGCCTTAACTGACATTTTAAGCCAATTTTCAAAACTATACCATTTTTTGTTTTTCTTTATGAATTTTAAAGCTAAATTGACTGGGCTATAAGCAATTATTAAAAAAAGAGACAAATTTTTGCTTTTTAATGGTTTTGTCTACAAGTTCTTAAGTCGCGTCCACCATAGTAAATTCTCGCGTTGTCCAATAATCGATGAAAATATTTGACCGGGCAAACTAGTGCGATTTGGACCCGAATAAATAAATGTTTGCCTACAGCTCCGATTTGGACGCAGTTCTCTGCATCGAGTTCTGAAAAATACTAGGAAATAAGTCTACATATATGACCAGCTTCGGGAGAAAGCGGATGTGCATCGCGGGTGCATAAAGTGCATCTAAAAGTGCATCACTTTTTAGAAACCTCTAAAAATGAATGAAAATCCGCGAAAATCGGTACTATGGGGTTTGTAGGGGTGCTGATCTCATTTCTGACCATACGAAATGCTCCCGGTGAAAAGGTGATGGGGGGGGGGGAATTTGTGAAGTTGCGACGGAGACTTAAAAATTTCCTCTCGTTGGTTTTTGGGGGCGCTGATTTCAATACTGACCACGCTAAAGGCCCCTGGTGCACCGTGGGGGCGATTGGGGGGAATCTGTCAAGTTGAGAAAGAGAATTGAAAATTTCCTATCGAATTTTTTGGTGGCACTGAAATATTTTGAGATGACGACTTAACGACATATAGTGAGGATTAGGTCGGTACCCATGGCAGCTGTTTCTGTTTGTGCGCAGCTCTGAAGTGTTAGGTGGGGTCACAGGAAAGACGAAGATAGATTTGTCACTAGTTGAAAATCAATGGTTGCCCAAAATTCAGCGTTTAAACATTTGAAAATATTATGGAAAGCATCGTGAACATTTATTTATTCATAGCAGAAACACCACAAGGTGCATAGCAACGCCATTATAATAACTACAGCTTAGTCCTATACATAACATAATAAACCCAAAATAACAATAGCAGATATAGCACCTAAAAATTAATAAATAATAAAACTCTAAAAGAATAATAACAATAGTAAAACCAACAATACAAATAAATACAGAAACAGGACTAAATTCAACAACTTAAACAATCAAAGTACCAACTTATGAAACATTCAGTCCCCTACAAACTCCAGGACATGCTCGCACCAGACCACAAGAATATGCAAGAGCTGAGGAATACTACCAGTCAATAAACTCCTCCACCGAGTAAAAGGATCCAGACAACAAAAGTCGTCTAAGACTTTTTTTAAAAATGTCATAATTTTCAATATGTTTTAAGCTTTCAGGTAATTTATTTAACAATGCTACACCAGCTTGTGATGGTAGCTTTTTGTGCTTACTGAGCCTATGTTGGCCTAGACGTAAGTAACTTCCAAATCGGGTACCATAGTCATGTACATCCTTATTTAGTGTTATTTTACACTTGTATTTAATGTATAAAATGACTTCAAAAATATACATGCTAGGAAGTGTCAATATTCCTAGCTCCCGAAAAGCATTTCTACATGACCCCATATTATTTATATGTGCTACAAGCCGTACTACATTCATAAGTGGTGTCTATGTTATAAACTAACAAGACTAACTAACTAGTCTGTTATTACTCTATTTTATTAATAATTCAATAAATAACTGACTACTTTTGTTTAACAATGTGGATGTTTATTTATCGAGATATCAAAATTATTTCTTTTAAATACAAGTTTCTCCTTTCATAAAATATTAAGCACATCGCCCCCCCCCTCCCCCGACACCCCCACCCCCGTGCAACGGAGGCATTTCTCATGGTCAGAAATGAAATCAGCCCCCCAAAACCCCGAGAGAGGAAATTTTCAATTCTCTGTCGCATCTTCACAAATTTACTTCCAATCACCCCCGCTCCCCGGTGCACTGGGGGCATTTCGCATGGTCAGAAATGAAATCAGCTTCCCCAAAAATCCCTGAGAGGAAATTTTCAAGTCTCTATCGCAACTTCACAAATTTCC